>JARWCS010341475.1:0-11537 GCA_034783895.1 Geukensia demissa | reverse complement strand
GGTTAAACCGGTTGGTGAGCGCTCAACCCTGCGTCTTCTATTGCATAGTACAGGTAGCATGCGGTCTTGATTTATTTTTAAACCATTGAAATTACTGCAATATTCACATGGTAGAACTTCTTCGTTGGATTTAGCTTCTTATATCGTTTATACTGCAATGTGTCTACTAAAAGATAATCCACCAGTTTTTGTTGTTTAATTGGTTCTACTTTGGTCACATGGCTCATGAAAATACAAAGAAATTAATAATTGGATACAATTTTGTTGATTTAATAAAGATGGCACAAAAACATCAAAACCAAACTTTGCACAATTACAGATCTACCAAGTACAAATATTAAGTTAAAATATTTTCATTATGTTGTTGCACGCTGATACCTGTTTTGAACAGAACTCTTCCAAAAATTTGGTATTTTAGCCGAAAATGTTGTCGGAATTATGACAATTATAAAAGTTAAACTATGAATTGTCAAAAGTCGTTTACAGAACCACTAAATGTTTTGTTATGAAATCTAAAATTTAGGCCAAATATGAAGCTTACCATGCCTACCTTTTAATATAATGACACTTGGGAAATATTTTACCGGATAATATTTGGAATGATGTAACATTTTCCGTACTGACATATGGCCCTTTACATGCGTTAGGAGCTATTCTACTTCAGATGGAGAAACTGAGCGGATGATTACCTTCTAACCGGTTCTTATCATATTTGATTGTATTATCATATTAGGCTGCATGTATTTTCAAAGATATAATTCTTTTGTAATATCAGAATAAGAAATATTTTACCCAGAATGCAAATAGCTGCTAAATGATTGTTTATAACAACAAAATTAGTAAAGTTTGGAGATCTTAAGAGCAAAACTAGGTTTTTTAATATCGAAATTTCATTGTGCAATTTGTTTTCAAATCAGATGTTTAATTTTTAATGGTATCAAAAGACGGAGTTAATGAAAGTGCATTGAGGAACATGATAAAATATGTATGTAAACAATTAAATTTTGTTGGATAACATCAGAGATATACAATCATACTAAAATTTATTTGCTGATTCATTCCATCCATAAAAAAAAATCAAATTGAACACAATATTTAGCGTGCTACGAAATAACAATAAATTTAGATATCGCGGCTGTACGTGCCCTAAAGTTATCCGGATACAGAACTTCCCGTTACGAGCTGCGGATTCCAATGCACGGTACTGTTAATTTGCTAATGAATTCTGAATGTAAATAGGTAATTAAAGCGACGTAAAAATACACCAAGCATGGACGTTAGTATTGGTCGTCACAAAACCATTGACACAGTCTGTTAATTAGGTCACAATTTTGATTAAAGTGTGGAAAATTTTACCATATCTATATCAGTATTGCGTGCAATTAAGTGGCAGTCTGAAATTAAAACATTCTCTAAAAATAATTACACTATGAAAATGGGATTTATTATATTTTCTTTGCATGTGGACTTGTTTTGATGTTTTTTTTTATAGTATAACCATCCATCTGAGGGAATTATTTAAGAATTAAATAAGAGTCCTATTAGTAATTTAAATTAAGTGAGTATATGTTAATGTACAAAGCAAGAACTTAAAACCAAAATTATTTAATGTTAAAAATTAAAATTCTATATAAACGTTTTTAATCACTATACTCACCGGAAGAACCACATATTTAATTACTTTTTCGTGCACTCGAGATTGCCGTGTTTGTCGACTTTCCCCTTTTGTCTGGCCTTTCGGTTTTCTTTCGCGTCATCTTTGTACAGCTTATTCATCCTCTAAACCATCTGGCGCTAGCTGTGTTTTGTTGCATTTAACACATAAAATAGCACCATAGACACATGAACAAAATATCATATAAATTATAATTGGAATACACATGTTTTTGACAAAAACTTCACGGGGTACGAACCGCCTCAGGTGTCTTGCCCATAGCTTTCTATTATCGACCAGGTAAAACAAACGACATTTAAACTGGTAAAGGAAAGGCTATTTGGATCTCAGTGAGAACTTTTTCGTTCGGGGAATGACATGTCTACTACGGACTATTGCCCTGTAAGTTTTTACGTTTAAATCCTGATCAGCGGTTTCGCTTAGCAAAAACATTTCACTAGAAGTAAGGGAATAAACAGAAAAGAAATGTATCTATGTGTAAATGGTTAAGGCATAAGGAAAGACATGGCCTGATATGACCTAAAATCTAAAATGAGGCAAAAATTCTGTTATTTTCTCAGACTAAAAATGATGGAAACTCAATTGCATGTGCTTGTTTGAACCAATAGTCCCCTTTACTGTAACTGCGTTCCTGTGCATGACATGTGCGTGGAACAGCTTCCGGCTGTACAATACGTGAACGACGCATTAGTTATGCCGTCAAATTTTATTGTTCGGTTTCGTCATTTCTGCGGGAAAGTGTATTATTTCACACCCAACGTAACGGGAAGGCAGTTACTGTAAAAGAGTCTGTTGTCTTTTTTCGTCAAAAATTGTTGTATGAAGTCACACCACGTTTGAACAGAGAAAACAATGTTCTAACGCTTTGACCAACAAAATATTTTTAACTGCAGATATGTTTTAAACAAAAAAAAAAAAAAAATGTGTGAACGCACCTTAACAGATGTATCGTTTATAAAAATCAATAATATAAAAAAGAAGTTATTACATCTTTTTCCATGCGGTAGCTATCCACCAAATAACAGTCGAAATAAACTTCTAATGGCCCCATTATAATGTCGATAATGTCAAACTGGTAATAAAAAATGCACGTAAGTGGACAATAATTAAAACTCCTTAGATATCTTATGTCTTCAATGTTTATTTTTGAATAGCATAAATTTTCGTTTCACTCGATTTAATACATTTTGGCTTTTTATAAGGCAAAGAGATGGTATTATCTGAAAAGGTTGCAACTATATTTTTACAACAATTAAAAGCAGCAATTATAGACATATTAAGAATTCATACTAGTGCTGAAGAACTGTTTACATTGTTCGATGTTATTAAATAAAATAATACTGATTCTTTATTTAACATTATTCTTTAAAGTTGTTATAACAGTCCTATCTCATTTTAGATTCCAGTTCACCATGGCAGGAGTGGTGGATGTACGAGGGTGTATCAGGTAGGACAAATTAGTTTAGAAAAGTGATGGCAAAACATTTGTTCGTTAAGTACTTTCAAAACATATCTATGGCGAGAAAAAGCTGTCAAACAAGAAACTAAATCTTAAAATGTACATTTATTTCTTTGAGACCCTTTGCAGCTTGCGTTACGGTGTGGATCTTAAATCTTTGTTGAAGCCATCCGATCGAAATTAAACTTCTACAGGTCCAATAATGGTCTTTAGTTTTAACCGCAGTCTATACCCCAAAACTCAAAATGTGAAACTATTAATAAAATAACGACAATCGACCTAATCTATTGAAAAAATGGTGAACGAATAAAAATAAATGGCTATTTAAACATCGACAATCACTGGACAACAGGTTCTTGGCTTAGTGCAGGGATATCAAGCATGTGGCTGGGTTAAACCAATCTGCTAGCGCTCAACCCTCCCCTAACCTGGCAAGTCTAAATTTCCTGCCCTTACCCATAGAGTCCCAATTTGGCATCCTGTTGCTAGTGAATTTTCCGGTCTTCCCCCAGCTGACCCCTTTATGATTTATTGTTTCATAAATTGTTCTCGTCCTGAATATGCATGAAATATTTGCCACAGGACGTTAAACAACAACAACAATCAACCAATCAATCAATCAATCAATCAATCAATCAATCAATCAATCAGTCCCCTTTTCTGGGACAGCAACGTGACAAACAGCAATAAAAACACAACATAAAAATCAGTTAAAGCCGGGCATTAATTTGTTGCTATTTAATTAATTGTTATTTGAATTTTTGTGAATGGCTGTCCTTTTTCCACTTATCTGCTATCTTTATATAAACTGCACAAACAGATATTAGTCCGATAATCCTCAATCAAAATGTTTCTAAAAGTAAATTTATTTGTAAGGGCAAATAAACTGTAGGCTTGGCTTCAGATAAAAATGAACTTTAAGATGTTATAATATTGCTTGTCAGCGTCTTTCAGTTTTGTCACTGTCAGTTTCTCAGCATAGATTGATTATTATTAAATTTGACAAGGAAGTTTTAAAGACACATCACACAATAAGAATGTATCATAAATTTTGAATAATTTAATTAATATGCATATAAAATTCTAAGCGTTTGTAAATTCTTTTACAATAAACAGGGAAATTTCAATAAAGTACTGAAAACCTTGTATTGAGAACAGAAGAAAAACAGTAGTAATAATGGTCTGATGGTTTTATTTCTTTGTATATGGTTTATGATTCAATAAACAGTCAGATTTAATTAAACATTATGGTTATATGACACAGCGAACATCACTTTATAAAGCTAAAATAAAATTCCAATATTTTGTAGCATTCATCATTTGTTATAACTGTTATAATGGTACAATTCAATGTTGCTGTATGGCTTCACTTCGGAAGTTATTACGCCAAATGTCAACATTTAATGTATTCATACGCGTTAATCAATGTTTACATCTGTGAAAACAATACATTAATCACAGAGTGACTTGTGTAAAAATTCTGATTATTTGATAACAATGAATCATTCACACAACAAATGATTTATTATCATTTTAAATAAAAAATTCTCATGAAAAAATGCGAGTTATAATCAAACCATACCCGGGGGAAAAAAACTAATAATTTAAGCAGCAACGAAACTTAGTAATACAAGAAATAGTTGCATTCCGCATATCAACACTTTTGAACAAATATGCAATAGATGTGCAGCAGAATTAAAACAATCGATAGAGTAATCATTTAGCACAAAACCGGCGATCTTTTTTCCATAACAGCTGCGGGTCCCAATATTACCAAGGTTAATTCATAACTGTGGAAATCCAGAATTCAGAATAGTTTTTCGATCACAAATTAAAAGTCATTACTGAAAAAAAACTTTGGGTAAAAGTAAATATTTCAAATATGTCATGATTTATAAGAAGAAATTTTTAATTAAGTGATGAATATCAAATGTTAATTATCAGGCATGCAATCCTGTAGGGAGCTGACATATAACCCACCAGCATTGGCATCGACTTTATGGTTGTGGTCGCAGTAATAAATCATGATCCTTAAATGAAAGAAAAATGAATATAGCTGAGAGGGATCATTTTGGAGTCTTTGAAATTAACTCAATAGTAAATAATTATACCCTGATCAAAATTTACCTGAAGTAAAATTATCTAAATGTACATTCATATTTAAATTATATTTTGCCTCTGTTTTTGTTGATGCTATATATATATATCATAATTTTTATTTCAGGTCCACATTACTGGGGAATGATTAACCCTACTTGGGTGCTGTGTAGCAAAGGAAAGAATCAGTCACCTATCAATATAGAACCAAAAGATTTATTGTTTGATCCAGGACTGAAACACATTAAACTTACAGGTAAACAGGTAAATATCAAACGTAAAAGAGAAGAAAAAACATTTAAGGATTTTTGGATAAAAAAGATTAGCATTTCAGCTGGACCAATAAAAAATGTTTGTGGAAACAATAAGTCAAACGTAGAATGCTCCACACTGAACCCAAGCAACACAATAAGAAGGACAAAAGCATTAGGCGCTCTGTAATTTTGAAGCATCTTCGTATTTTTGTGCTATAGAATCTTGCTGGTTTTGAAAATGAGTATCAAAATGAAATGCTATTTGGTAAATGTCAAGGAGATGTGTACTGCTAGTACATCTTTTTACTTTGTTTGGATCATTGTCTTCCTGTGTTTTGGTTTAAATGCAGCTGATGAGAGGTGACTCCTTGAAACACGTGTTTAGCATAATCAAGTTTCCCATATTTGTCCAACATTGATACACCTGTATTTTTATAAACAATGTTTGGTTAGTCAAAAACTGCTACTGGTAGTCAAAATATGTACCATTTATCATCTGGAATTTTTGTGGGTGCGGTGTGTAGTTTGCATTATTGATTCCAAATCAAAACAAATCAAAGGCTTTTATTGTGCACAAAATACCTGTTTGGGTTATCACGATATAACCGAGTTATAACAGTTAGACACATAAAGCAGAATATTTCTGATATTGTATTTTCTTCTGCACTTTTTTCAGTACAATAACATGCAAAGAATATTTTACAAGGCATTTAGATTTATTAATGTAACATTTTGGTTTGTATATTGTCTTTTGTCAAATCATTCCTAATTATCGTTTACAGAAATAATCCAATTTCTTTTCTCTTTCAGATAAATGGAACGTTGATAAATAAAGGAACAGATTTAACCTTTGAACTACATAAAACAAATGGTGTGTTCATTTCTTTAGGACCATTATCATATGTTTACCGCTTACATCAAATAAAATTTCATTTTGGAGGAAATGATAATTTTGGATCGGAACACTCAGTGGCAGGAAAGCATTTTGCAGCTGAGGTAATGATGATTTTTTAATCAAAGTAAGAAATATTGGAAAAAGAAATTTTGTTTCCAATTGGAAGCAAATTTTCAGGGTCTCAGGTCAACGTCTTTGACAAATGACAAGGGAGGGTTATATGGTCAGTTGTTGTATCAATTTATAATTGCCCTTTTTTATTGATTAAATTTTAAAAATGACAAAAGTGATTTTTTCGTGCTCTTTTCTTAAGACAAGACAAGGCACGTTAAACGCGAGTTTAATTCACCTCTTAAACTTACACTGTACAAGAGGTAAAAATGAACATACATAATTTGGCGACAATCAAATAACACCAATGCGATTGCATAGATCAATTTAATAAAAAATATTACAAAATTTTAAAATGAATATATCAATAGTAAAGATTTTTTCAAGAACAGAAAGAGATTTTGCATAATTGTTTATGAAATCATTATAAATGTTATCAAGACCCTATAAGAGATGGGGAAGGCAAGAGATCCAGACGATTCATTTTTATGTTCCAACAATTTATGGGTAACCAAACCGACGTCTTTTGCAAATAAACGATACTTTAAGAAAAGTGTATTTATTATTTGCGTGCTGACAGTGCAGGGTGCTATAATAAAAGGATTGGAAAAGTTTCAGGATTTCTACTTTCAGGATTTCAATACAACTCTTTAAAGAATGAATGTATTTTCTTTGATATCAGTTATTCACTATCTTGTCAAGTACGATTTCTGTATACGATTTCAGGTTCTTTAAATAATTTTCCATTCTTAAGACCAGCTTTTGTTCCAAAAATGTCACATGAAACCCAAATTTCGACCGTTCAATGAAAAAATGAAATTAATTTTTGATTTTGAATAATTTTTACATAATTATGATTTATGTTTCAGATACAGCTGATGTTTTATAATTCCGATCTGTATACCAATTTTACACATGCAGTTAATCTATCTCGTGGAATTGTTATACTTGCAATATTTGTAAAGGTATGTGCCAGTTACATTATCATACATTTATCAATATTCCCTGTCTTATCAAAAATGTTTGTTGAAATGAAAACAACCCACTGCTGACGGATCTAGTCAGAGCAAAATGATGGTACTTGCGTTCTTCTGTTGAAGTTTTGCCTTTATGTTTGTTTCGACATTTGTTTTTTTTGAAACAAAAACTTTGGTATTGTAGAAGAACTCAGTCAAACATTAATGTTGCATGTATCTTTTTCACTATCCTGAAATTGCAGTTCTTGGAGTTATCTTTATACCAAATATTTAAGAAAATATGGAGAGGCTTCGAAAGGTATCTCACTGAGTAGTTGTCACTTTAGGTGGATATGGCTTCTTTATCCGGTTTGTTTTGATTTGAATACTTCTTTTACTATGTTTGAATCTTGTTCTCCTATGTTCTGGTTCTAATGCTACTAACAAGAGGCTACTCCTTGAAATGCACATTAAGCATATAAAAATTCACCATACTTAAAATGCAACATTGGTAAATCTGAGTTCATGTTATTATACAGTTTTGGACTATCAACAATTTTTAATAATAAATCTTTTTATTTTTAGAAAAATGAGTCTGTTAATTTAATTTTCAGTCTCTTGGTGGTAGCTTTCCATGAATTACATCTTACGTAATCTGTATCCGACTTTGTTTTAACACTTGTGATTTCAGGAAAGTAAAACTAAAAAAACAACAATAAATGAAATAGCAAGAAATTCACAAAATACTATTCAAATGGCATTATAATGTATGTTGAATAAAATATGAAAAAATGGGGGTCAGTGGGCAAGACAATACTGACAAACACTGACAGAATGACTGAACATGGGCATCGAACTTCTTTATTAACTTGTACTTAAAAATTGCATAACCCTACTTTTGTTTTGTAAAGCAGTTCGTGAAATCGAATCTTCTGTCCTTATTTCCTTTGAATCCTTTTCTTTTTCTGGTATGATTTGTTTTGGACTGTGAACATAGGCATTCTATTCTGGACTTAATAATGTTGACAGCGCATTGGTACAAAATGAAGGTGATATCTTTTTATATGAAATATTTTATCAGAAACGTTTCCAGTTAAAATATTCTGTTTATTTGCAAGTAACGTAAGGGGCCAAAACCCTGCTAGTCTTTCTAAAAGTCGTATTGCAGGGTTGTTATTTGATGTTCTGAAGTTTGATCATAAACTAGCCCCTCATAACATTAATAAATAATAACTTTGTTTTGTTTATGCCATATAAACAGTTCTATTAGCTTTATATATTTCAGCATATGCGTTCAGTTTACCTGTCGGATATAAACAACAAAGAATTCGATTGAGCATTGCGTTTTGTCCGTTTTATTCCGGATATTTTGTACATAAAAACCTCAATTTAATATATTTATTCCATTATGTGTGTCAATAATTAAGTTTTTATTATTTTGACAAAGAATTCCTCTCTTTGATTTGTTACTCTAATTATTTCTTTGTACTCTTTATTCTTTCGAGAATTAGTTTTGAAACCATTTTACCTAAAACAATTTTAGAGCTATAAATATTATATTTTCCCAACTGACTCAAATCAAATATTTGTTTTTCTATAATTAATTCTTTGATTTAGTATGTGTCTATTCTAGTGACTGTTTTAGAGCTTGTTGATAAAGTTGACTTTTCAGCGTTCAATGATAAAAATCATACAGCAAAATAGTAAATCAAATTGGAATCTTTAAATAGTCATTGTTTTTCTCTGCCATCTTTGCCTGTTGTAAAAACATGATTGGTAGCATTTAATTAAGTGGGAGAAGGTTATTTGAAAAAAAATCCTTTTATATATGAAAATGAAAAGATATGGGGTAAATGTCAAGGAGACTTCACTCGAACCGCGAGGTACAATGTAATTTACAAATCTAGAGGTCTTAACAAGGCATGCAACAAGGGTGGAATATGCATAATGTTACTGTGTGATATTATGTATGAGGTTAATTGAACTATACTGTATCAACATAAAGATGATATATAGGTACCACACAGCATTTACTTAAACAACTTGATAGACTTCAGAGTTGTGTTGTCTATTTCCAATGGTAGACAATATTTTCAATGTAACGTCTAATTATATACCGCCCACAAAATGACGTCACCGAATAATTTTTCTTCAGAGCTTCTGTGTCGTCGATGCCGGTACATTCGGAAAATGTGCCACATAAGTGTCAAAAGAAAGGTCACATAAAATAATGTTGCATGGGTTTACAAATTGATCGTGAGGCATGAAACATCTGATTGTGGGGACGGGTGCTGTTTTTTTAAACAAAATGATTAAAGCTTGATATTTGCCAAAAAGTATAATGGCCGAATTGGTCTTAAAACTAATCTGACCGAGACAATAAAACCAGCACCTGCCCGGACACCACAATTTTAAATTGTTGGTGCCTAACGCAATGGAAAAAAATCCCAAATGTACAGATGTTTTCAAGTAAAGGTGAAAAGAAGAATCCGTGGTAAATGTATTACGACAATGTTAAATTTTACAATATATGAATATTTGTCATTATTTATGTTTACAGGTAAAAGACAACGAAACACACTCAGAGCTTTCAAAATTTACCTCAAATATAGAATATGTAAAATACAAAGGTATGTAATTTAAACATTATGTCTCTGCGGTCTATTGGTTAAGCGATTTAC
Source organism: Geukensia demissa (assembly GCA_034783895.1). Lineage (NCBI taxonomy): Eukaryota > Metazoa > Mollusca > Bivalvia > Mytilida > Mytilidae > Geukensia > Geukensia demissa. The sequence continues at coordinate 1,409 of JARWCS010341475.1, read as the reverse complement.
GAAATTAACCGAAATGTGTATTTGTTCCAATCAAATTGCAAAAATGTTACTCCCTTTTCTATTGTGCTCGTAATCATTTCCTGGAAAATTGACATTAAATGATTGCAATGAACACAGAAAAGAGAAGTGATTAAAGAGTATTTTTCAATAAATCACCATTTAACTGTTCAATACAGCAATTAATTCTATCACGTTCATCTAGCATTAACATGTTGGATTTTAGTCTATTTTATTAAAGCATTTAAATTGAATCTACGGATGCAGTTTGAGATTTACATGTTTTCGATGGCTGTCTCATGAACGATCATGCTACTTTTCATTTTGCTATATGAATTTTCACACGTTTTAGATGGCTGTCTCATGAACAATAATGCCACATCTCCTTCTTCTATATTATTTATATTCTTTGACGTACGATATAATGTTCTTTTTTATAAAGTATTCAAGAATAATTCTTGCTTCGTTTCAGTTTCTGTGTCTCTCAATTGTTAGAACATTTGCTATTATCAAATGTTGGGATTTTATTTGTTAACTAAAATTAAAAAAGATACTGATAATGTGAAGTTATAGTTATATTTGTAGAGTTGATCTTAGTTATAGTCTACTTTTCCTTTAAAATATCAAGCTAAACAACGAACCCATCCCCCTGAAGGGACCTGGGTGGCCGAGTGGCCTAGGTAGTTGATTAAAACTTATCAGGACAGATCACTGTAGCCTTTCACCTTTACGGTGTAAGTTCGCGCCTGGGTTTGTACCATACAAAAACGGGTTGCGTTTGACTCGCATCAAACGGGATTAGGTTTGCCCAAGGTCGATTATTCAGTCCGGGTTCTCCGGGTTCCTCCACCAGTAAAACTGATCGCCGCGATATGACTGAAATATTGTTGAAAGTGGCGTTAAACCCCGTTCAAACAACACCCCCTAAATCAATGCAATAGAAGCAATATATAATGTCTTTGACAATCGTGTAAGTCTTTGAATGGGCAATACTCATTGTGCTGTTGTATGTATTCAAAAGCAGGAAACAATATATATAAGTATTATAGGCTTAAAAACATTCTTTGTTTTCTACTTCAACGATTTCAAAATAAGGTTCATGATTTGAAGTGGATAGATATACCTAATTTATTCGTATAACATCCCACTAAATCAATGCAATAGAAGCAATATATAATGTCTTCGACAATCATGTAAGTCTTTGAATGGGCAATACTCATTGTGCTGTTGTATGTTTTCAAATACAGGAAACAATATTTATAATATAAAAATAGGAGATGTGGCATGATTGTCCATGAGGCAGCCACCCACCAAATGTCAGTGGAATTTAAACTCCTACAGGTCCCATTATGGCCTTCAACAATGAACCAGAGTCCATACCACAACGGAAGCTGTAAAAGGCCCCGAAATAC
>JARWCS010341446.1:0-11537 GCA_034783895.1 Geukensia demissa | reverse complement strand
GGGGCCTTTTACATCTTCCGTTATGGTATGGACTCTGGTTCATTGTTGAAGGCCATAATGGGACCTGTAGAAGTTAATGTCTCATGGACAATCATGCCACATATCCTATTTTTATATTTTTTTTTGCAAGCCTTAGACAGGTTGGGGAGTATTGAAATGTGTCAAGTTTTCTGGAATATCTTTGATTTATGAATTAAAAGAATGCTAGCTTAACTTAATTCAAACTTAGGTGACACATACCCTATTTTGCTGTGGATTAGACACACATTTTTACCCCAAAAACATTTCAAGGGGTTAAGGGTGCATTTAGTATAACCCTAGGATAAAATAACAGTTTCCCTCTGCTTGAAAGTTGAAAAAAATGCCCATATATTCAACACAGGTTTGCTGTTACATACTGAACTTGTAAGGATATTTTTACCAAAACTATATCACTTTCAGCTTGGAAGTTCCAGGTTATAAATTTGTCATTTTTTCTTCAAATTCTTTGATTTTAAACCTATTTTTCAATGAAAAGATACTTTAACTGCTTAATACAAAGGAATCAAAACTTGATCAGCCGAACAAACAATTTATTTACTGAACAATGGTGCAAACTACAGTCATGACAAGCTTTTTTTGGACATTCTTAACAAAATTCTCAGCATATGTATGTGAACTAAACTTTTTCCTGGATTTGAGGGCTATAATGGAACATGGTATGTTAAAATACAATTACTTTGATATTTATACAATATATTGCAGTTTTGATTGACACAACAGCCCCAGTGAAGGGTTGGCTGGTAGATGGCAACAAAGGAAAGGACCAGGACATGAAATTTTCATCAGAAACAGCTGAAATCTCAGCAGTGTGGGGAGGATTCACTGATCCAGAAAGTGGGATTGTTTCCTATAGCCTTGATGTTTACATAAACAATGAACTAGCCGATACATTTGACAATGGATTAAAAACTGACTTTGTGGACTATTCCCTGAGTATGAAACATGGAGATAATATCTTTGTCAAGTTGACTGCCAAAAACGGAGCAGGAACACCAACAGTGGTTCGATCAGATGGGTTTGTAATTGACCAGACTCCGCCTGTAATTAAATACCTACAGGACTCCGATGGTGGTACAGATTATCAGAGTGATAATACAAAACTACATCTGAAATGGGAGTTTGATGATCCAGAATCTGGTATGAAGGAATATCGTTATTTTGTGGAGGATTTTTATCAAGGTCAGGGTACGAAGTTTTACCCAGCTGGACAAGAGTACATCACCATTCCTATTGTGAAGAAAAATATTACAGCTGACTACATACTGTCAAATCTGAACCTTACCAGTGGACATAGGTACTCTGTAAAGGTGACGGCCATTAACCATGCTGATATGCCTGCATCTCAACAGTCCAAAGGTGTAATGATAGACAATTCACCTCCTATTCTGGATAAGGTAATTTAAACTGCTAAGTAACTTTATCATAAAAACTTGATTTTATTTTGAAATTTTAAGAAAATATTTCTGTTAATTTCCTGCAAAAACTTGACAGTTTTATTCATAGTATAAATGTTGTAATTGAAACATTCTGTATTTAAGTTTTTAACGGCCGGTCCTACAAAGCAGGAGAAATGTTTAAACCTGCATTTGCCCCTATAAAATTGTAATAGGATAACTGAACGCACCTGATTTGAATAATTCTTTGATCATAATAAAAAAAATATTGCTTTATTGTGCATAATTGAGAAAAAAATGGAAAATTTGACACCTTTGGGTATAAAAGCCCAGTAGAAGACCTTTACAAGGTAAAGAAGTGAGTTTTTATAACAGGCCCTGTTTATTCAGTGATTTTACTCATATATTTCTTTGCTTAAAACATTTTGAAATTTTGGCAAAATTCTTGGGCCAAAAAGTTGTCTTATAGTACCTTGCCCTTTGACATATTTTAAATTGAAAAAGAAGAGAGAGGTAGAAAATATCAAGCAGAAAACATAAGCTCTACACAAATGATTGAAAACAATCCTACCCTACCACATTTAGAGCAGTGTAGCTTGGGTATAATCAATTAATCAGTAGATTATATTACTTGATTGTTTCAATAAAAAGTGCATCTAATTTTTAATGTTCCCTTCCTTTACACTGATTTCAAATGTTATTGGTAAAAATCTATTTAAAATTCAACAAGATAAAGGATGACATGAAAAATGTTTTTTGGAAATAGATTATACTTGAAAAAAAAAAAAAAAACAAGGAGATTAAATAACATAACTAACTTTCTCATGCATTTTTTTTCAGGTTCATTTAGGACTTCCAACTGTCCCAGAGGAGATCAGTGATGACAAACGTTTCATTGAACATGATGATCAACACAGCATGACCTTGACATGGAGTTCCCGTGACAGCGAAAGTAGCATCATCAATAGCTTTGTGGCAATTGGTACCTTTTTAGACGATACATCCATTACAAATGGTTTCATAGAACTTGGACCAGATCCAAAAGCAGTGATTAATAACCTAGATCTAAAACCTGCAACAGTGGATGATCCCATATACTACTATGTCCAGGTTAAAGTTCAGAATGGAGCAGGGATGTTCTCAGAAGTGAAAAACTTGTCATTGCCAGTTAAGGTGTTGAAAGAAAATATTCCTGGGACAGTGTTTGATGGAAGGAAAGATCTACAGGACACTGATTTCACTTATGACAGGACATCAGTTGGCATGTCATTTGTTGGGTTTGAAAGTGAGCAGTGCAGCATTGTGGGATATGAGTGGGCAATTGGAAGTCAGCCATTTTATTATGATGTCCTGCCATTTACAAGATATGGAATTGTTCTTGTGAATGACACATATGGCCGTGGACAAATCCATACAGAATTATATGAAGGATCGACTTATTACATCACAGTCAGAGCAGAGACTGGACATAGATGTAAGGAGGAATACATTCTGTCATGTTCTGATGGATTCACATTAGATACTACACCTCCAGAAATAAAAAATATCAGCTTTGGACAGGAAATAATCAATCCTGACACAATTACCACCAGTCTCTACCAGAACCGAACAGATTCACTAGACTTCCGATGGAAATCCATAGATGCCTCTGGAATTGCTAAAAATTGGTGGTCCATAGGATCACTTCCTGGCAGACATGATGTACATCCAATCACTGTTACCCAAGATAACTATATACCAGGTGGATCAGTCTCATTCAAACATGGACAGACATTTTTCCTAAATACTGGTGCCGTAGATAAAGCAGGCAATGAAAGGATCATCTCCTCTCCTGCCATAACTGTTGACACTACTGTTCCAGAGATTAAGGAATTGTCTTGTACACAGTATATCTCAGTTCTACGTTCTCTTGTGACTTGTGAATGGGATATGATTAAAGAATTTGAAAGCACCATTAAAAATTTTACAGTTGGTGTTGGTTCAGAAGAGACAAAGACGGATATATCCTTGTTTCACAAACAGTCAATATATAAGCGGTCATGGACAAGAGATTTATTAACCAGAATAAAGAACAACAACCTGACACAAATCTACATTATATTTAAATTAGAAAACGTTCTTGGAATGGCTAAAACTGTACCTTACAAAGTGGTGGTTGATAGAACTGTTCCCGTTGGTGGAAAAGTGGACATTGTGACTACAATAAATTTGAATGAGCAAATCAAGAAGCAGTTATGTCAGATACCTTTAAGTTTTGTCGAGTTCACTGTGTCAGGATGGCGGGATGATGAAGCTGGTATAGAAAAGTTTGAAGCAGCAATCGGGTCTGAAGGTAGAATCTCCAATATCAAGGATTTCTCACCAGTAAAAATAAACGATAAGGTACTAATTAACCACCTCAATATGGCTGATGGAACTGATGTCAAGGTAACTGTCCGGGCATTCAACAAAGCTGGATTATATTCACAAGTAACTTCCGATTCAGTTATTGTTAGCCTTGTTCCCCATTTGACTGTTCTAGATGGTACCAGTGATAAAGACGAGGATTACCAAACGTCCTTGAATGTCATTGAAGGTCACTGGAAGTATTCAGACCGATGTAAAATCAAATCAGCTGAATGGTCAGTTGAGGACATTGCTGGAAATGTTTTACAGGATTTTCAGCCATTAACAGCTGCCTCAACTCGCTTCTACTCTGATATAATGAACTTGACAAACGGGCGAACTTATATTAATATCATCAGAACTGTTGATGCATTAAACCGTACCCGATTATCCAGATCTGATGGCATTGCTGTAAAGATTGAGCCGCCTGCTCCAGGTACTGTCAGAGATGGAGAACACGATGACCTTAATTATCAAGAGTCCGTTCATGAACTGTCAGTAAATTGGGATCCATTCGGAGATGTAAAATCCCGCAGTCCAACACAGAAAATTGAAATGTATGAAGTGTCCATAGGAACAGACAGGAGATATCTGAAAACACGAAGTGACATTCATTATTTTATAGATGTAGGATTAAATACCTCTCACACCTTTAAAAACTTGAATCTGACAGCCAAAACTGTGACATATTATATGACTGTGAGGGGGTATAGTTTTGCAGGGAGTTACCAAGAGGAAAGTTCCAATGGAATTAAAGTTGGCTATCATAATGAAATTATCCCTGGTATTATTGAGTATAATTCTATTCAGTCTTACAGAGATAGACTTTATATATCTTGGAGTGGATTTCAGGCTGATATGGGAATAGATGAATTTAAAATTGGTGTATCAACCTTTGAACCTATACAGCTTCCCAATGACACTTTGAACTGTAAAATTTACAATGAAATGCTTCCTGACTTTGATGTAGTTCCACTAATTGGGGTTGGAAAAGATACTTTTACACAGATCACAAATTTGACATTAGTCCATGGCCATAAATACTTTGTGTCAGTAATAGCTGCTGATGCAACCGAGAGATGTATCGGATCATATGGACCATCCGTGGTAATTGATACAACACCCCCTGAAGCTGGTGAGCTACACTTACCTGGTGGCATAGGGCCAAATGTGGCTTATGTTTTTGATCCCATGAGATTAAAAATTTCATGGACAGAATTTGTTGATCCAGAAAGTCATGTCCATATTTATGAAGTAAAACTATTTTCTGGAACAACTTGTAATGATAATGGAGAGATGCCAAGTACCCGTGATATTTACTCAGTAGTAAGAACAGCGGACATAAGTAATGATTTGGAAACAGAGTTTTATGATTTAGACCTCGATGCTACTTTAACGTACCTCCTAACAATTACAGCAACAAATGGGGCAGGTTTGTCAACAACCGTTAAGTCACCTCCAATAAAACTAGATACAACACCTCCTATTCCTGGAACTGTTAAAATGGGAATGGATTGGAAATTTGATAAAACGTTCCAGTCACAGACTGATATGATTTCGGGAATGATTGGTATAGCCCATACTGACAAGGCTTCCAAGTGTCCACGACAGACTCAGGTATTCCCTATAAAAGATTCCAATGTCGAGATACAATACCTCGGAAATGGCTTCGATTCTAAATGTGTTGTATTGGGTAATGATAAAGTGTCTCTGTTTATTCGTCATGACGACCAACTACAAAATATCATCAAGGGAGGAGTAAAATTATCTTCTGAAACTATCTTAGAAGGAAACTATAGTGTAGTTATAAAGGCAGCTGAAGGGAACCAGATTGTAACAAGCTGGTTTCTTGCTTCAGGTTTTGGTGACATTTTCTCAGACTTCACATTTACAGCTCCTGAAAATGATACTAATGTAGCAATGAAAGAATTAGGTCATTCTACAATGCCAACCACACACACGACAGGAAGTAAAATAACAACCAGTATATCAACTGATGATATAACAGAGGATTTTGTTACTGAGGAGTTTGATTCTTGGACATCTGATACTGCAGTCGAAAACAGAACCAATGAATTTGATTCAACAACCCAGCCAACACTTCCATTCACAACCAGCAAGTCGATCAAAACATCAACCATGACACATGTTAATGGTACACAGGAAAAACAGGAGGGCACTGAGTTAATGGAACATTATGGAGTTGGAATTCACATCCCAGGATATAAATTCAATGGAAAATGGTATTGTTTCTTATGGGTTAGTGATAGATATAAGACAGTCAGTCAACAGGTGGCACTAAAATATGATCCCACAACATCATACAGCAAATTTGATGTAAATCTGGATCAAGTGGTCACACCAGTAACAATTGCATGGACCATACAAGTTTATCTAAATGGAGAATCTATTGCACAGTTTAATGGTATAGGATTAAATGATGCTGGAATTTCTGGATTTTACACATGGAATAAGGATGATTATTTTCCACCCATTCAGGATGTGCTAGACCCATTCTCAGGTGAAGCCGTTATAACAGGTATAAAAGTACCTTTGCCCAAAAATGAGAGTATGAAATGTGTTCATGGCACAGCCTTTTATGATGGTGAGAGTCATATTAAAGAATTATGGGTTGGTGTGTCTGACTCCATAAACAGCACAGATTCAATATCACCGATGAACCTGTACAAGAATTTCTGTAACCCATGTTCCCAGGGTTGTAATATTGGATGTGAAAAAACTTGCCCAGAAAAACATCCTGATGACTTTGAAATTATTGATATTGTAGTACGTAATCTGACATTGATTGAAGCCACTGTAGATAGATCACTTGATATGTCTAAGAGTAACCAACTCGATGCCACAACATACTACTACAACATTAAAGCTGTCAATTTTGCTGGACAAGAAACCTTGGTCCAATCAAAAGGGATCATGGTTGACACAACGCCACCTAGTTTACAGTATGTCAGATGTTTAGATCCGTCCAACTCAATGGACGAGCCAACAGAATATCAAGGAACTAACAGTAGTATGGCCGCCTATTGGGAATGTAGTGAGGATGTCGGAGACATTGTGGAATATACCATACAGATTGGAACCAAACCAGGTAAGTTGTAATTCCTAGCATGTTACTGATATAATTCGAGGAACATAATTTTTTCTATGGGTGGTGTTTTTTGAAAGGTTTATTTAAATTCATATTCTAGAAACTTATTTTAGAATCCTTTCCCTTTTCCTAAATATTAACTTAATATTGGTCATTAAGGCATAAAAAAAAATAGGTTTGATATAATTCATGGCCAAAATTGTATCATAAAGAATTTAACTGGGATAAAATCATAGAAAATTTTTAAGCATTTTTATTCTACAAGTAAAAAAATAGTAATATATTTGTGGAAATTAAAGAAAGTAGTACAGAAGTTGCAGAATGTATAAAAGTTGCTTTTACCTTTTATATGATTTTCAAATTTAAGTCTTGATTTTGATTCAAATATTTTTTCAGCAATATCAGAACGACTTCATTTTATAAAATTTACTCACAGCCAAATCACATGACATATTTTGTTTTAACAATTAAAATGAGACAAAGTATTGTGTTGCTTACAAAATTAAGAAGTGACCATAGATAAATCACTTGATATGTCTCATAAAGAGTAACCAACGCCATGCCACAACTTTAATACTGCTACAACATTAAATGTTGCATATCGTTTTTAAGGTTTGTCCGATATAAAATCTCCAGTACATGTTGGCCTTACAAAGAAGTTGAAGGTTGATGGACTCAGCAGTAAACTTCAACATGAACACACCTATTATTTTACTGTCACTGCCATTAACTCAGCTGGTTTGACGTCACAAGATTCCTGTAATGTTACTGTGGAGATCAGACCACCAGATGTTACTAATGTCACAATATCATACATGTACAGTGATGATGAGCTGGACACTGTTGTGCTGACATCAGAGGATAGAGATATTGGTGTAGAATGGGCTGGTGGAAAGGAAGATGTGGCATTCTATGGTAAATTGACCGATTTCCAATTGACCCATCAATTATCTCCCCTGATTTACAGATTTATTTCTCATCCGATTTGGGTAATATTTATACAGTAGCTTTAACTTAATGATTCCTCAAGGGAGTTTGAAGATGAGTCCTTATCAAATACTTTTGTAATAGTTATGCCCCTTTTGACCAAACGTCCTTGTTACGGCTTGTGTCTTAGTCTTGAAAGCTTTGCTGTGTTTTCACTTAAATTTTTATATTTTTGTCATCCAAAAATTTGTTTCAGAATGTCGTATTGGCTGGGGACTTTGGAGTGCTGTTTGTTTTCCTAAGGTTGTTGTCAGATACTTTTAAAACCATTTATTCAGAAGTCTTTATTAGACAAACTGGGTTTTACTGTACATTTTTTGTTACAGAATGGGAGATTGGATCTGAACCAGAAACAGATGACATATTCCCACGTATAAAAGTTGGAATCACTGAATCCAGGAAAGCTTTTATTAAGGATGGCAAGTTATGGATTGATGAGACACCATTAAATGCATCAGTTGGAGAATTTGCTAACACAAGTTGGAACAATGAGAGTGTAGCTGAAGCAAAAACCAACACATTCTTCCACTTAGAACCTGGAAAATGTGTTTATGTTACTTTGTATGCAGTCGGAAGGTCACATTTGTCATCCACAGTTCGGTCAGATCCACTGTGTGTCAAACGTAAGTATAACAAAGAAAGTGATGTAATAGTTAAAAATTCATTACACACAACAAACCCAATATAAGATGAAAAGGGAATTATGATGGAAAATCACAATATAGATGACTGAAAAGGACAGGTTGATCCAACACTGAATCCACTAAAAATTGAGTTGAAATCAGTTGTTATTAAAAGATTGGCAGTTTCTGACACTAAAGAGCTCAAACACCCACCATAATGCCAATTTCAAAACTGATGTTGTTATGACTCGAGGTATATGAGGGTACATGACTTGTGATCTTGAAATGAGCTTGCTATAAGAAAAGTATGAAAGAAAAGATAACATTATAAAATTAATACAACCTCCTTGTATAGAAAACTAGCAGCACATGAACATGGAATAACTAAACTGAAGAAATTTTATATTATAAAAACTACAAGTTGATAAAAAAGATAACACTGTACATCAAAATTAGAAATGAAAGTGATGCACATTCATTTTTTAAGAATGGAAATCGGTGATGTAATTAAAAAAAAACAGGCTATATTCCAAAAAACACAAATATCATTTTACAGTTTTGCCTCAGTGCGAAAAGTTGCAATTCTCCTCATATATAGAACTATTTACTCGTTAAACAACAGTTCTAACAAAAACCGTTGAACGATGGAATTTCATCAGAAACTGATGTTTTGACATCCTGGATTTTTTCCAGATGGTCCAGGTTTTCTGGATCTTGTTTAAACTAGTTTCTGTTGTCTTTATATGTGGAATGATTCAGCTTTTGTATTTAAACCTTTAGCCCATACAAATACACTTTAAAAATGCTTACAGAAATTTTTAAAGTGAAATATTGAACTGTCAACAAACACACCGGAAAAAATCATACATCCACCGGAACAAAATTTGGACTGAAAACCCCAAAAACCATGCTGTCGCAGGCCACTGTGATTATGGCATAAAAGGCCAATAATCACCTCATATCAATTATGACCATATTTTGCATTGCTTACAGCCATGTGCAAATTATAAGCCTTTTTATAATATTTATTTAAAGAATAATTCTAATTGTGAATTAATTCTTTAAAAGGAATATTGTCTTTGTAAAAACAGTTATATTTAGAATGGCATTTATATTTTCCTGTTTATTTTTAGGAAATGGAGATTCAGATTTGGCCCTAGGAACACCAACCCATAGTAGGAAGCGTAAAGGTGGACATCACCATGGTGGTATAAGTTTAAATGACACAACTACAGGGATATCAGCTGACATTTTTGTTAGAGGTATTGATAATTTTATTAAAAACCTATTGAAACTGAATATGATTGAATGTTGCTTAACGTCCAGTGGCAAGTATTTCATGCATATTCAGGACGAGAGCATATTAATGAATGATGATAATGAACCCTGTTTTGTACTAGACCGACACGCTGAGCCGGATTTTTAACGTGCTAGCTCACAAAAGCAACAGTTCGCAGGAAGACATGCCATTTTACCCAGACACATTACTCTGACTCTGGGCCGACCAGCCTTTGCTCTTACTCATTAATGCTGCGCGCTTAGTGGAGAAGCAGCAAATACCAATTTTAAAGTCTTTGGTTTGACCCGGTTGGAGATCCAAACCACGACCTTCCGCACTCGAGGCGAGCACACTAACCATTACACCACAGAGGCGGTAAGATAACTTTTAAAGATACAGTCAAACTTGCCTTTGCAGTCACCTCTGTTAAGCAAGATCTTGATTTTTAAGGCTGCCCTTTTCATTTCCCATTGTTTAAGGTTCTATCATGAATGAACTTTATAAGAGGTCATTTGTCTTAAATGGTAAATTTTTCTTCTTCCCAAAGGTGACCTCTTAATGCAAGTTTTGAGTTTGTTTACATAACAAATGTAACATTGTCAGTTTTAATTGTTATTATCATATCTTTATCATCATAAAGATACAATAGATAGGTTTAGTAAGGTTACATCTTAATTGTGTGACTTTGAAATAATAGTCATGGAAACTGTTTATAATGGAAAAGAAATGTTCGAAAGGGTTTCGAATATTCCTGGCAAACAATCTCAAAGGTGTTGAGGAAGAAATCGATTTGATTCTATAATTCTTTCTTTTAATACTACAAATAAAATACATTAAATGACATTTGGAAACAATTAAATCTTATTATAAAATAATTATATTATCTGAAGAAAGCAAAATAATGTTATTTATCACAATCCCTCCTTGTTACCTTGAAAAATTAAGGCGTATGCCTGAGCACACACTGAAAACTTCTCAGGGATTATTCTTCAATTCCTGTGAGGCCACTTGGTGGCCCTAGAATAATTGTGCTAAAAATTATAATTCCCATTCAAAAAATTATCTGCATTGCTGGAAATTTTTTTATGCACTGAGATTGACTTATATCTAATGAAGCTCAGATTCCTGATCACTTACTCACTTCTCATTATGACTATTTTCAAGCGTTTATCTGACATATTTTAACCCCAATGGCATTAATGAAGATAATTTCAGCAAGAATTCCTTCCAGTGCTGACCTGTAAACAACAATCAAGGACTTTTATAATATCCCAACACTGGCAACATAGACATATTTTAACTTGTAACTGTTGTTTCCTGTGTAAAATTAATTGTGCATTAGAGCAGCTTCCTGCATGTTGCAGTTTGAAAAATTTCCTGTTTGACTTGTAAGCATTTAAAAATCTCCCCAAGCAACACTTTTCCTATTGCCCAATCACAATTTTTGTTTTACAATTTGAAGATAAAATCAATATTCCTAGAACACTTGATAAGAGGTTGTGATAGTAAAACTCCTTACCTATTGTGTACAGGACAGCACTGGAAGAAGTTATTGACAAATTATCTTTCAATTTGAATGCAAAATAGAAACAATCATAATAAAATACAAATTAAATATAAAAAGGTTTAAGATTGTTGTTATCATGTTGTTCAGTGTTTATTTCTCATTTTTTCCCAATTTTCTGGAAAATTTCCAATTTGATAGTTGGGGGACCCAT
>JARWCS010341435.1:0-11537 GCA_034783895.1 Geukensia demissa | reverse complement strand
CTGTCAACTTCTATGCGTCTGGGCAAACAGCAGAACTTTCTGTTTCTGTATTATCTTTGATTTCAAGTTCAATAGGATAGATGAGGTCAACAGAGTCACCAAATTTAGAGGTCAAAACACTTCCGCCAAACATTGCAAACATGTTTTCAATCAAGAAATCTTGCCAAACACAATAAGTAAAGAAATGTTTTCGACAATGTTCAGGTCACCAGTAATCACGTTACGTGCAGGACTACATTTGAATAGGGTGCAGTCCGGAGGTTTAGACTTATAGTCGTCGATGCTGAAATTATTCAATTCGTTTTTGTAGTTGAAAATCTTGGTTGCAACAGGTGTGCTCTAGGTATTTGAAATTATGAAATTATTGGTAAAGACTGATCTTAAAAATAAGGTGAAATTTGCGAATTGACATACTTTTGCTGGAGAATATTGGTTAAATTGATTTAAGCTGTAAATGACCCCTAAACATAAAATGTGAATCTCGTCATATAAAAGATAATCGACATATGATTTAGATGCTGCCATGAGATCATTTTGTATTTAGGTCCGTTTAACCAAGAATCATCACTTCATGTCAAGTTATCAAGAGTTACATTTAGTCTGTTACCTTTATAAATCGTTTACAAATTCAACAAAAAATAATTTATACAATTTAAAGAAAGCAATTGGACTTGGCTTATAGAGCTGGTTTGACATGTAAAACACTTTGCTAATGTGGTAATATTAGAAACCAGTGGTAAGGGTGTGTTAAAACCACTGTGAGCTATGTAACGACATTGAAGCATGGTTTCTTCAAACCCTAGTCAACTATTCAACATATTTGGATCAACGGCATACGATAACTTGATAATTTTTGCATTTGTTTAATGTCTATACTAAATTTCAAAAATTTGAAAAGGAAACTGAATTTTAATGACTTACTTTTTGATAAATTCAAAATCGAAAATGTGAATTCTCAGTTTTTTAACTTCATGTAATATGCAATTATCTGTCTTTAGAAAGTGCAAAAGCATACAATGTTTTAAATATGCTAAATTGAATTTATTTGCAATCTTTAAACTATTTTCAAAATAATATTCAATTAAGCTGGAATTGGAGTATGTAATGTCTGATGATAGCTTATTATCAACTTGCAAATAAGGGGTTCATGTTCTGAAGGTTTTCGAAAGAGAGGTGTATTCCTTGTTGTCACAGGAGTTTGAATTTATAAAATCAATCACAATTGAAAGTGAAAAACATAGATATCCGATTATTACAATGTCTGTTACCAAGGCTTTTGGTGACAATAAATGATTGACATATTACCGAGAATGTCTGAGATATTTAGCTTTTTACCTTCTTTTGATTTATTTTTTTTCATTTTTTGCCTCGTAAAACACCATATTCAGTAATCGACGATGTAACTTTGATGCAATGCCACAGGAACGTGCCTGTTAAAATATGTAATTATGTAATATTCCTTTTTTCGGGGGGGGTTCAAAACAACTACATATAATACGTACAAAGAGTGATAACTCAAATCTTCTTAAGTTACCAATATTATAGATAAAATGCAAAAATACATAACGCCATGCTGGTTACATCTCTTGTAAAGTTTACCAATATTTCTTATATAAAGTTTTCTGAACAATAAGATAAATTATCCAAAACTTCCATTTGGCGTCAACATCTAAAAAATAAAAAATAATGAACGTATTTTGTTATATGAAATGCACAACTACAGCAAGTAATCAACATAGTACTCATTGTCTTGACCTGTAAAATAGTTAATATGCTAGACAATACAAAACATTACACAAATAAATAAATAAATAGACATGTACACTATTCACAACAAGACTACATGTATAAATTGACCCAGCTTACCGTATTTTAAAATAAATAGAACCCAAAATTTTTTTCTATGAAAATCCCTATTCAAGTAGAGTCAACAAACAACACTTATAGAAAAATAGTTAAATATCAAAATTATTTATTTCAAATATTAAAACAAGCTCTGCTAAAAACTCTCATGCATTGATAATGACCTCCACTTTATTGTAGTTGAATTTCATAATAAATACTAATTACAACAATTGAAAATTATATCAGTAAATACTCAATTACAGTTCTCTAATAATTTATCATATATTGTGATATAATAAAATGTGACAAATAGCTAAATTCAAGCAGTTTCAGTCCTTACTTACAATGTAATTACAATCGACGTATACACACTTAAACAATACTGAACTGGTCCTTTGATAATGCCAATAAGATATCTTCTTTCTCCAATCCCAGTAAAATTAATGTTTGAGTCACTGACATCATAAATTTTGCTTTTGACTTCCATGTTTCTTTAGCTGTTAAAGTGTCGAAATCTCTTCTTATTTAATAACCTGTTCCGAATTATCATGGACAGTGTTCTGTATGTACTGTATGTCCTCAGTTTCTTGTTTCTCCTCATTACCATGGACAGTTTCCTGTTTGACCCCAGTCTCATTTCCATTCGATATGCCTTTCATATTACACTCAGAATCATTTTTGACTTAAATCAGATTGGACGTCCCCAGATGATTCTATTTCCATTGGTTCCACTTTTTGATATCCAACATCTTCATCAACACTTGTTGCAGCATTGTGTGCTGTACTTTCAGGGGTCAAATAATACATGTAGTGATAGTGCTATGGACAACGTCTTAATTCTATGTTTAGGTCTGGGTGATGGCGTCTTTTTCAAATTTCTGGGTTTTGGTTTTGGTGGGGTTTTTTGGTAGTCTTTCTGAAATATAGCCAATAGGTAATAACAAATTTCTGCGGAGTGTTCGTTTCCTTCCTTCCCAATTTTCTTTTTGAATTGTGAAGACAGGTATATCTGAATTGGGTTGGTCCAAAATAAGCTATTTAGCATCTTCTTATTTGTCCGCAATTTTGTGTTCGTCATCAAATGCAACTCTTTTGACCAAAACCTAGTTTCCTTCTTCTTATTGAGCACCTCTTGCTTTCAAGTCATATCCTATCCTTCTTTCTGCTTCAGCTGAATTTTCCTAGAGGATTCTGCTGCTAATTCATAATCTTTAACCAGTATATCCCTTAATTACTGTACCTATTTTGTTTGTGATTCTTTCGTGTACCCTTTTTAATCCAAAAGTTTAATCTATTGGTAATTGACCTTTCCGGCCAAACATACAAAATACGGTGACTAGTCAGTAGATTCATGTTTAGTGCAATTGTAGGCATGAACTAGTGGTCCTGCATGTGTTTTCCAAGAAAGTTTCTGATGTGGTTCCAAAGTTCCTAACATTGACGGTAAAGTCCAGTTAATTCCATTTCCCGTTGCGTGATACGACAAAGTTCTGGACTTCTTTGATCCAATTAATTTACAAAGTTCCTAAATTAGATTTCCTTCAAACATTGCTCCCTGGTTCGAATGAATGCGTTTTAGAATTCCATAGTGATTAATAAATTGGTTGAACAGTACATCAGTTGTTGTTTTTGCAGTCCGACTTTTTGGTTTGAAAAGCTTGAGCATACCTGGTGACGTGGTCTATCATAACAAGTATGTCCTGTTGACTTCCTTTAAATTATTCCAATGTTAAGAAATCCAAACAAACATGTTCTATAGGCTCTGTGGTGGGGATACTTACTAAGGGACTCTGTTGGATTCATTTTTTCCGTTTAAAACAACGATCAAAGTGATATATACAGTTGTCAATATCTCATCTCATCCCAGGCCAATAAAATCTATGATTTAGTGATGTTATTCGTTATTATTTCGGGATCAACCATTTGGATATGTAATGTTTCTAGTACTATCTTCACATGGGCTATTGGTAAAACTAGCTGTTTGACTATCTTTTCATTCCTATCCATAGTATCTCTGTATCAAATTCAATCTATCAGTTTCAGGTGTTCATACTGCCGGTGATGTGGGCTTGGAAACAAGTATCCTTTCTTCGGTTTCTGCCCTGATATTACTAAATCAATCCACTGTCCCAGATCCTTGTCCTGGTGTTGGATACAAACCCAGTCTATGCCCTTATGTATCTGATGTTCCATGTCAAACCCTGTTCCTTCTAGTATGTCTGGTGCAAATGAAACTGTTTCTACAACAGGTGTTCTAATCATTCCACAGATCGCCTTTATCGATTCTCTTGTGATAGTGGATTCATTGATGAATGGTAGTCTTGAAGATTATCTGTATCTGCATTTGATTTTCCCGGTCGATAGATGATATCAAAGTCATAAACTGCTAAAGCGGCAATCCAGCGATGTCCCGTGGTATCCACGTTTACTGATGTCAAAGCATATGTAATGGAGTTATCGTCTGTTAATACTCTGAAGGTGTTTTAGTATAGGTAATATTTGAATTTGTCGCAGAAGGAACATTTCAAGGCAAGAAACTCCAGTTGGTGAGCAAAGGAATTCCTCTCTAATTTCGAAAGTCCTCTACTTTCATATGCTATTACCCTGTTTTTTCCCATTCTGTTCCTGATAAAGTACTGCGCCTAATCTTGATCCGCTAGCATATGTTTGTAATTCGAAAGACTTTGTGTAATCGGCATAACCTGAAATGGGTGCTGTGGATAATAATTCCTTAAGTTTAAAAAATGCTTCCTGTTATTTTTTTCCCAAAGTCCAAGGTTTGTTGGTTTTGCTTTTCTTTTAATTCTTTTTAGACAGGTGTTGACATTATTTCGGTTAGTGGTCTTGCGATTTTGCTGAACTTTTCAATAAGGCGGCCGTAATATTCTGCAATCCAATAGATTGTGTTATTTGTTCCGGTGTGTTTGGTAGGCCAGGTTTCAATCTTTTCTACTTTGTCTGAATCTGTTTTTATCTTCTTCCAGTGACACAATATGGCCTACATACTTGACATTTTGTTTTGAGAATGTACATTTTCCTGGTGAGAGTTTCAAAGATGCATTTCGAATCCTGTTAAATACTAGTCTGAGTCGTTCCAAATGTTCCTCGTAAGTTCTGGTGAATATAATATTATCATCTATGAAAATGCAGCAAATATTGAGATGTAAGTTCCCTAAACAATCTTACATAAAACGTTGATAAGTTGTAGAAGAATTCGATTATCCGAAAGGAATCATACAGATTTTGAAAAATCCAAGTGGGCCTACAGTAAATAAGGTACGTTCTTTAATGGGTACAAATTTTTCGACCTGAAGTATTTCGATCTAATGATACCCGGATTTCAAGGAGACTATTGAGAAATACAGGTTTCCTGCATACAAGATAGTCGAGAATATCCTCAATCCTTTGGACCTCTAATTAGTTCTGCTATTCAGTTGGCAGAAGTCTACACATAGTTGCAATGATTTATTCTTTTTCCTAACCAGAACTACATTTGATGACCATAACCTTCTGATAATTCCATTCCTTATAAAGATGGTATAAGTGTGCCTTGACTTCCTCATACAAGAAAGGATGAAAGCGTCCTTACCGCTGTTTGAAAGGGTGTTCATTACACATTTCAATCTTGTGCTGAACAATAGTTTTATGTCCCATATCTGATTCATCATTGGAAAAGATATTGCTATATTCTGTAATAAGTGCTTTTCCTTTTTCCAGTTCCTCCACAGCTAAGTTGTCAGTGTCTAGTTTCACTTGGTCTAATAATGGTTTCGCATTGGTGTCATCTGTTTTCGGTTTGTCTTGGATGGACACAGGCTGAATTTCACAAAATATAGCACGTGGTGGTATATTGTCGCTCTGTGACATTACTTACATGTACTGATACTTCCCAATCCCCGTGATATGAATAATCAATAATTAATGGTGTGACATCTAAATCTCTTGGTTGGGTGTATCATTGCGGATGTGTTATGGTATGGCAGTTCCTTGTCCACGTATCCAATTTAAAGTAACATTGCTTTTTGGTGGTATGTTGGTGTTTCCTGCACCATTTGTGGGCGTCATTGTAAAATTCCTCTTTTGGGGGGTTCAAAGCAACTATACGTCTAGGGTCTTCTGTTTAATAGTCAGGAAAATACCATGTTACACATAAAATACAAACAAAAACATACAAGACAAGACATACATATAATACGTACAAAGAGGGATAACTCAAATCTTCTCAAGTTACCAATATTACAGCTAAAATGCAAAAATACATTAAACCATGCTGGTCACCTCTGTTATAAAGTTTACCAATATTGATTACATAAAGGATTTCTGAACAATAAGATAAGATTAGTGTAGAATATCTATGCGAGAGGCCAAAAGCGTGTAGTCCAAAAACAAATTTGAATCAAACCAAAAGACATAAACAAAAAGAACAAAAGCTTTCAATCCACGAACTCCTTTACAAAACAGATAAATCATCCAAATTATATGAACACTGCCATCAGTATAAGGTCAAAATACTGTAAAATGGAATGTTAAATCCACAGGTGGTTTGTATTTCTTTGTGGGACACTGAATTTGTTTATCTCATCAGGGGTTTGGGAGATTGAACAGTTTCTGAACTGAAAAATCTAGATTTTTTTTCTAATGGATGGGAAATGCTTATCTTTATTCTTTAAGAGTCGTGTTACACTAGCCGACTTGTTTTTACTCATTTAAATAAGAATTCATTGGTGGACTCCTGTGAAATAACACAAAAGAAATTAACCAGATCTTTAATTTGACTTTTCGCTATGTCGATGATTTTGTCATTGAATGATTATATGTTCAGTGAGCATCTCGACAAACATATCCCAGCGAACTAGATATTGAGGAGACCACAGACGCAACAAAATCTGCAATTTCTATTTAGTACACTTAGTGTTTCTACATGTATGATAGACATCAAATCAAATATTATTAAAGTTCAATTAGGTTTAAATAGACCCCAATTATATATCAGACACATAACATCAACGTTCAATCAGATATATTACATAGTTCACTAAACTTTAAATACACCCTAATCACTAGTTTTTATTATAAACGCATTAGTAGAAGTATTTTAATGTATGTTATAGAAGCTGTACTAACTCACAAGTAGCTCTAACAGTCAAATTCTATCTATACAGTGTGAAATTTATTTTACCCCGAATTCGTTATAGCTGTAATTAAACTAAAATTCTAGAACCGTACTTTACAACTGAAATAAAAAAAGTTATCGTTTTGCTAAGACGGACCAATTACTAAATAATCTAATGGCAGCATCTAAATAACAACCAATTCATATCTCGCCAAACCTTTCCCAATAAGTGTCCTTTATAAAGAATATGAAAATAAGATACATGTTTATTAAGTTTAACAAAAATTGTTAATTTCGTTTGCTGTATGAATTATCAAGGAGCAACAGTAGATTAACATTTGTAGTAATAAGTAAAACAGAGCTTTGGTATGTTGGTTAGTTTGTCTAATTCTTTTTCTTCTTGATTGTTGCAATATATCGTCATCGTTTTTCTCCACCACTGCACTTTGCTACTGTATTTTCATGGTTCACCGGAACAGGAAATACTCCATCACGGGTGAATTAATTTTTTAACACTTAAACCGGCCCTCCTCAAATCTTGTGGTTGCTAGTTTCAACAGCGTCACATTTCTAGAGTCTTTGTGACGGTAAAGCATGACGTGAAAAGGCCCACAGTTGGGTGCTTTGAAAGGTGATTTTGTTCAAGTAGAATTTCCGTATCCTTGTTCCCTTGTCTGCACTGCTATTCTAATATATTTTTCATACCTTCATATACAAATGGTACCCATGCAAATATTAGTTTATGCATTTTTTTTAATCATAAAATGAAAAATTAAAAATTCCTGAGTGTTTCCGTAATTGTTTACCATTTGAAACTGTTCAACATAGTGCATTTTCTTAAAACAGTGCCAAACTTTTATCTTTAAAAAATTGTGTTCTGTATCTCTATTCATTTTATCAAGAAGCATATACAGCTTTCTTTGAGTTATCATATATAGATGTATGACAAAGAAGAATATGTCTTAATTAATTATAACATGTTACTGTAATTAAGTTCTCGGTTCTGTTCTGAATGTCAAGATGATATTTACTTTGTACTTGTATGATACAATCCAGTTTAAATGTATACGAGTTTAAAAAACATCTCATTAATAACGTGGAATACAGTACACCTTAAATTTTCCTGAGACCAAAAGTGACTTATCTGATATCGAAAAATCCTGAATTAATCTTTGCTATCAATGACAAGAGCCTATATTCAATATTTGCGAAGTAATACCAAAATTTTGTATTCATTCAAGTGATTTGCAATTATCTATTCAATAAGGGTCTGAAGATCTTTGTCCAAATATTACGAATTTTTTGCCAAACTAGATGAAATCAAATAAAATTTTTCTGTAATGAACTTTCTAAAAAAAAACACAAGGTATCATAATGTGTGAGACGCATTTTACCTCACAAAAATGTATTAAAAATTCGAATGAACTAAATATACCTGGCTTAAGATATGAAAGAAAAACCAGATCAACAAGAAATGATAGAGGTTAGATTGTTAATTTTGCAGATAGTATGAATTATATGAGACAAACTTAGTTGGAGTCCGATCATATTGGGTCAATATTGTTCGAAATTTTCCCTAAACATAAAAAATATTATTTACTATATTTCGTTTACAGACCTCTGGGTAGTACAGCTTCGTTGTATGAATTTTTTTTTTAAAATTGGATATGATTTCGTCAATGACCATATTATTTTAACGGGTGATTTCTTAAAACTTGTACAGTCAAAGTGGGAATCTACATTATCTTGTAACAATTTGATCCAACTTCTTTGTGAACCCATAAGCGAAGCACGTAAAAGTGTGACGTTGATAGAACATATTTACTCAACAAAACCAGAGGCAATAATAAATGTAGATGCATTTAGACTGTCCCATAATCATTATTCAGTTGGTCATACAATAAAGAAATACAATCCAAACGAAAGGTCACCTACGCAAAAGCATATTTTTGTTAAGTATAGAAATTTCAATTGATTTGATGATGAATATTACTAAGGTATTTAAGAAAGAAAACTTCAATGACATTTAGGTATTATCTGATTGGGATGCCGCGTAAGATTTATGGTACTCTAAGTTAACAAGAATCTTTGACAAACATGCATCTATGGTATTTAAAACGGTTAAAAAAATTTCCAATCGAAATGGCTGAATAAAAACATTATTTAACATTGGTAATTTTGTATTATAAAGATATTGCATAATTACCTTTAAAGCGGGCTTTTTTCCACCAAAAAATATATATTGTAAATTCTATATTTTACCTTAACAAATTAACTAGTAAATTTGGAGAATCAAAATTTTTATCGAGCAATTGCATCGGGTATAAGTACATGTGAACTCTATAAACATTAAAATGATGTACACTCTGATTCTAATAAAAGTTTTCTAATGAACAAATTTCAGACCTGCTTGCTTTCTTAATTTACACATTGTTGTAATGTGTCGATAGAGGTGCGGTTTTACAGACTATCGGAATTTCAATAGCTCTCATTTTCGACGAATTATTTTTCTATGCGTATGATCCTGACTTTATCCAGAGCCTTTTGCAGAGAAAAAAGAAAAGTTGACTCAATCTTTTTGGTTCACGTTCCAATTATTATATTGACAATTTTCTGTCATTTAGTAATTCTTACTTTAATCACCTACGATGTTGCAATGTGTTGATCGCATCTATTTCTTTGAACTTGAAATCAGAGAACAGAAACAGAAATTTCTGCCTCATACCTATACTTACACCTATTAATTTGCATTCATTGCAGAGCAACATAACTCACCATAGAATTTGTAGCGCTGGTGTTGCTCCAGGTTTAGATCATAGTGTAGTATTGTGTATATTATGCTCGTGGTTCTTACCATTGTTGACCATGCTCTTTAAATCTTTTGTTTTAACGATTTCCGACTGGCTCTTTATTATCTTAACTCTTTTTGTGCAAGTCAATGCAGTCATCTTGGTTCTAATTTGACCTTTTGATGGTATCGAATAGGGTCTAAAAGGGCCATATGATCTGCTCAAAAGGCCCTTATTTATCGCGATATGGCCATTGCTCCATTACCCTTTACAAATCATTTACTTATGTTAATTACTATGACGCGGTTGGTATATCACTTTTTTATGAGTCCTATTGGGCCTTTCAAAATCAATGAATCAGCTCGAAAATATAACATATTTTTATTTATATTATTTGGTAAAAGTCAGCAGGTCAATAAGCACTATTTGACCCTCTAGACCTATGAATGTAGTCTCACGGGTCCTTATAAGCTGTCCGTAAGGCTTTTGTCTGACGTGATATGGACGTTTCTGCCTTAACCTTTATAAACTTTTTTTTATTTATTTAAATGAAGCGGCAAGTGCATACCTTCTAGATTGATCCATCAAAATGAGATGTCGTATGCATAGGACGTATTCTCCGAATGGCCTTTCTCCATTACCCTGCACAATGCTAAACATATGTTAGTTGATAGCACACTGCTAACAATGTCTTTATTGTAATCCTTTTAGGAACATTCTAGGTCAACAAATGAGCTCGCATACGTATACGTCGTATGGACCATGCTACCATAATCTTAAAATCTAAAACTCATGATTTTTAGAGTCAGCAAGTCAATACGGTAATTTTGAGTCCAATATGACCTTTTTAGGTCAACGAATAGGATATCAATAGGGCAAACTATCTGACCGTAAGGCAGTTATTTAACGTGACATTGGCCTTTCCCCATTAACCCTTTTCCAATGGGTACCGGAGTAACCTTTTATCGTGACAATTCGAAAAAAAATTATGTCTCTTATCTTTTCATTAGAGATTAACGTATGATGCGCTTTTCCTGATAAGAAGTCGGACTGTTTAAGTTATACACATGTGCACACAAAAGATATCATTCCACAATAAGGGGCTGCTGCGTGGCATGTACATCATATAAAAACTTTAAACGAGCAAAGACTAAATTAAGAAAACAGCTTGCCAGTGGAAAAAAAATATGAAAAGCTACTTCGAAAATTTGAACAAGATCGCTGAAATGGACATACGATTATTTTGAACACTAGTTAAACGATTCCAAATTAAACAATCGAAAGTATAGCCAGAAATCATTTACAAAGGCAAGGTAACCAATACTCCAGATACAGTAGCTAATTGTTTTGCTGATTATTTTTCTGACTTTTCAACTTGCAGGAGAGATGTATTGAAATGCGATACTGAAGATATATAAAAGGGACATTTCACAAATGACCTACGTACATAACATACTTATCGGGATCACTTATTGCTTATATATATTAGATAGATATTTATCGTTGATAAAAGAAGATTGTTACTAGGAAGCTGATTTTCTAGGGGATATTATCCCCTTAATCCGAATATCGTATCCTGTTCAACAACAAGACACACAAACAAATTTCATCAAGATATGAGTTGCATTGTTGACTTACAGATCTTAGGTTTTAACGTAAAAATCATATTATACTTAAGAACAAGACAAATCAGAGATTCTGTTCTTGAAAGTCAAATACTGTGAATTCATTTATTTTCGTTGACATCAATTTTCGTGGATTTGCGAGAAAAGACAATTTCGTGTGTTGGT
>JARWCS010341424.1:0-11538 GCA_034783895.1 Geukensia demissa | reverse complement strand
TACTTAAATAGGATTTAAGGGAGCTTTAAGATAAGTTTCTAGTTACCGGCCCCAGATGCTTTTGAAACCACTGTTTGCATACCTGTAATACAGTCCCAAAGTCGTTCATGATCCTTTAATAGTATTAACTGAAATATATAAGGAATATATAAGGATTACACTTAAATGTTTTTTACCTTTTAATCATAATCCAATAATAAAGTTCTTCTACTCATTATCAAATTCAAATTAATCTTCTTTTACCAAAGACACCCCATTGTATTTAAAGGGAAGCAAAGACAGGACTAATGGTTATTGCAATGTCACTTACAAGAAAGCGGATCTTACCATAAATTATATAAAAAAAGCAATTTTGTCATCATTTGTATGTCAGATGTTTTCTGTCGTGTGTTTCCGAAATAATTTGAAAAAAATAATAATTTGATTCACCATTCTATATAAATAGAGCCCTCTTTATTCCATTAATTCTCCTGTCTGATTTGCTGCATTTGTTTAAATTCTAAAGCATTGAAAATAAGGATAGTCTTCGAAACGTATTCCACTTAGTAGATGTCCCGGCCGTCGGATTTGGTTTCATATTTCGATTTGTTTGGATTTAAGTACTTCTTTTACTAAGTCTGGATCTCGGACTTCCTATTTTATTCCTTTTAATTTGGTTCTAATGCTACTGATGAGAGGTTACTCCTTAAAAATTAAAAATATTCCACATGATTATACTCAACATTACTAAACTTGTACTTAAAGTTTTTTTTTAATTGGCTTCATTGAGAAATTCAATGCAAAAGATGGTGTTTGTACATATTTACCGTAAATATGCCTGAATAAACAAACAATGAATCATGATTTGGTTGACCGGTACGAAATATCCATTTCACAAATGACAATAAATATCTTCCCACGGTCATGAATACAAATCCGTTCCTATACCGGTTGTGACTAACATCGATTGTGACTATATACCAGCTTTGACTTCTGAGTAACACGACGGGTGCCACTAATGGAGCAGGAGTTGCTTACCCTTCCAAAGCATCTGAACTCACCCTTGTTTTTGTAGGGTTCGTGTTACTCCAGCTTTAGTTTCCAGTTTAGTGTCGTATGTTCTATGTGTGTTTTTCGTTTTATTAGTTGGCCATGGTCTTGTCTGTCTTCCGACTTAACGATTTCTGTCTGCCCCTTTGGTATCTTCGAATTCCTGCAACGAAATTCATAAACAGTGTTATATTTTAAACTTATAAAAATAAAAATAATTGACAACTGCTTGAGCAAACAGAATACTGAAATTTGCAGAAACGTATTATTTCGTCGTTTTTTGTATCAAATTTACATTTACTTGTTTATTCATATCCAACTTTCCCCCCCCCCCCCCCCCCCGAGGCGGTCGGGGTATAGAAATAGGCCAATTATTATCTTTCATTTGAGATATAGTTTTCCGTCACGAAAGTGTTAACTCCTCTCAGTTTCTGATTCGATGATATAAGTTATGTTGTCTTTCGCCATCTTGTATCGCAAAAAGGCGGTATTTATATTTTACAAAATTGCAAGTATTCAAAAAAGAAATTCATGTACAAAAATATACATACGAATAATCCCTATTTAAAAAGGATAACGATTTAAAAATAAGCAGTTCACTTTTTCCGCCTGTGTGTTAACAATATATGTACTTTTACTTTAAGCTTTCCCTTATACCCTGAATAGGCTTATACCGGATTTGAAAATCGACAAAAAAAATGCTGCGGGTGACATTAAACGTGAAGGAACTGCTTATCCCATCCGGGCATCATGAGTTTTTAGTGGGATCCGCATTGTTCATAACTATTTGTTTGTTTTTATTTCTATACGTCACCATGTTCACGTATTCAGAATTGCCTCGTCTGTCGACTTATTCCATTTTGTCTGGCCGTTAGGTTTTCTTTCACTCCCTGTTACTCATATTAGACAATTCAAGGTAGCATTTCGGTTTTATTATCCACGCGTTTCAATGCATTTACATGCATACCTCTGCGACCCATAGTTTTCCTTCATAATGTTAAAGACCCTTTTGAGTAGGAATCCTTCAGCGTGCCTTTTTTATCCCCTTCCGTAATTGTGTCCCACACCCCAGCCTGTCTTCCAAGATGGCTACCGTTACTAAAAAAGAAAAGTGAGATGGTATATTTGAAAAATCTTCTTGTCTAAAACTGCTGAGCCAAATTGAAACCAAGCTTTGGTGGAATGGTCCTTACATGATCCTCTACCAAAATTTTGCACGGCATTTCCGCCCACCAACCAAAATGGCCGCAACATCTAAACTTAGTTCTACATACGAACCTATAAGAAGTTCACTGGAAATCTTTTTGCCTACTGTGTCTAGGGTAAATTTCAACCAACTTTGTTGGAATTGTCGTTATATGGTCCTCTCCAAAATTTTGCCTGTCCTCCTGACAGCCAACCAAGATGGCCGACGCAGCTAGTCTTAGTTTAATAGAAGAAACCATGGGAAATCCACTTAAAAATGTTCTTGTCAGAAATAACCGTGCCAAAATTTAGTGTAATGGTCCTTCCTTGGTCTTCTTTCAAAATTGTGTTCAACATTCCGCCCTCCTCCTGAAACCACGATGACTGCAGTTACAAAAAAATGGGATGGTATATTTTAAATATCTTCTTGTCTGTAATAACTGACTCAAATGTTACCAATCTTTATTGGAATGATTCTTAGATGAAATTCTACTCAATTTTTTTCCTACCCAATAATCAAATTGGCTGCCACAGTCAGATTTATTTTAGCATAGCACCCTATAGGAAAGCTTGTTGAAATGTTCTTCCAAAATTATTTTCTACATCCCCGTCTACCAAATTAGTTGTCTGCCACAGCAAAATTGTTGTAAAATAGGACTGTAAGGGAAATTTACTATAGAACTACTGAGCCAGTTGTCTTCTACCAAAATTTTGAACAATATTATTACCTAAAACTAAGATTTCATGGTTTTTTTCTACATACTCCTGTTTTAGTCCTTTGTCATTTTTTTCTTTCTAGTCTTTATATCTGGCATTCCAATGCCGTTATGTCCCCATTATTCTTCCACGAAGGCGGATATAAAAATAGGCCGGTGTTCGGTTTTTCCGCCTGCCGGTAAGGCGCCTGCTAGAGGGGAGTCCGTTGTTTTGTCGGAAAGTATAAATACTCGACCACCTAGAAATTATCCAAGGATAAGATATCAGCTGCTCAGAAGAACACCTCCTAAAGAGGCGTCTGTTTTGGGTGGGATGTATAATTTTTGAACCTGTATCGGTCTGGAAACTTACCGTCATGCCCGTGTTGCAATGCTCTCAGCATTCAAAGTCTCTTTGCGAGGAGCCCGTTGGTGGACAGTTGATAAGGCTAAATTTCCCAACCCTAGCCAAACAGTCCCAATATGGCAGCCTGTGAATAGAAAATTCATCGCCCCGACCTCAAACCTTCCCCATTTTAGATATTTTTGGTAGGGACAATTTTTAAAACAAATGCAGCAAATATCTGTAA
This sequence comes from Geukensia demissa, assembly GCA_034783895.1. Taxonomy (NCBI): domain Eukaryota; kingdom Metazoa; phylum Mollusca; class Bivalvia; order Mytilida; family Mytilidae; genus Geukensia; species Geukensia demissa. The sequence continues at coordinate 8,039 of JARWCS010341424.1, read as the reverse complement.
AACATAGCTTAAAAAAGTCTGACAACTAGCCTGGTGAATACCCCTGGGGACCTCTTGTCCACCAGCAGAGGAATCGACCCAGTGGTTTCAAATACAAGTTCACCAATGTTGAATGAATAATGTGAATTTTTAGATGCTATATGTACATTTGAAGGAGTAACCTCTCATCAGTAGCATTAGAAACAAATCATAGGTGGTCTGAGATCTAAACATGGTAAAACATGTACTGAAATCCAAACAAATCAAAATAGGAAGCCAAACCAAAGGTAGGGACAACAACTAAGTGGAATACGTTTGAAGCCTTTCCGTATTTTCAGAGCTTAAGAATTTAAACAAAAGCAGCCAATTTCTGAAAAAACCATTGTTTGATAAATTTCATGTCAGAAAAGTCTTACAACTGGGCTGGTGATTACCCTCGGGGACTCTCAGTCTACCAGCAGAGGTATCGACCCAGTGGTTTCAAAATACAAAACTACCAATGTTGAATATATATGGAGAATTTTAGTTTGCTATTTGTACATTTCAAGGAGTAACCTCTCATCAATAGCATTAGAATCAAAACGTAGGAAGTCCAAGATCCAAACTAAGCAACAGCCAATCTACAAAAGTGCACGTATCATTTTAATTTTTAATATCATAAAACGTTCCATCCTAAGGAAACAGAAGAAGATCATAAGACATTTTCTAAAAAATGTCCAAAAATTAAATATATCAACCGAGAAAAATATTTGATATATGCAACTGTCCAAAATCTTGTATTTATACTTATTTTAACAACATTGAACCACCTTCTGTCTCATGTAAAAATAATGTAATTTTTAATTATACATCAGGTACATAGGAAGTTAACAGTCTAGTGTAGAATAACAATGCAAGAGATCAAAAGTAAAGTCCAAAGAAACATAACTAATTTTAAAAAAAAATACTGAAAGAAAAATGAAACAAAAAGAACAAAGGTTTGGACCCCACAAACTCCTTTACAAAACAGGAGTAGGATTAGCTCCTTCGAGAGGGTAAGCATCCCCTGTCTCCCTTGCTACATCCATCGTGGAATTCTTTAACTCTAGTCAGCTTATTGTTGATTTCCCGGTAACAGGACCACAACTAGTTAAGATACACTGATACCATATAGATAAAACAATTCATGATTTCGACCATAAAATCTAAGGAGAAACGACATGATTTGATTTATCCTTGTTTTTGTAATTTACACAACAGCAATGTTCTCTTTAGAAAATCATGATACTAGGAACAGCCACGAGAGTATCGAATCAACTGCGACACATAAACCCCGTAGACAGGGGAAGCAGGAACATTGCCACATAAATATAGAAAGTTAACAATAGGAAAGATGAAGTCGTTACGTTTGTCGTAAATCTTAGAAGCAAGTTTACTCACTTCGCCTTTTTCAAGGAATAAACCTAGTATGAAGTAAATTGAAAAAAAAACTCATCACGACTTATCTGTTACTTGAATAAACTTATCAATAATGGTTATCTTTACAACACTTTTTTAAGATCTTCTAATATTTTTTTTCTTTGGAATCACCATTGACTGTGCTCAATAATTTACATTAATACTAATTTGATTCAATTACATTTTGTTATTTGAAAAATACCTTATTTCTGTATCTATTAGTGAATTTTTTACACTTAATCCAACCGGACATGTTTTTATTGATTTCTTACCTAAAGAGAACCAAGTGTATCATCAGTTGGATTTTTATTTGCTGTCAGAAAAAGAGGATATGTTTTTAAGGTCGTTGTTGCCTCCTGTTTTTTTGTAGTAGTCTGCGTATTATTCATCTTCCTCAAAGGTTTAATCCGGTGCAGTTGGTTTTAAAGATTTCTCTTTTGTCACACAACTGTTCTATGTTAGGAAGAGGATGGGGCTATCACAAACATGGTTAACCCCGCCGCGTACTTTGTGTGTCTTTCCCAAGCCAGAACCTATATTCAAGTTGATGTCGTTGTTTAAGATGTTACTTGTTATATATTTTATACCTTTTTGGCCGAAAAATATTACCTTTGAATGTCATTAATTTTTTTTTTTGGGGGGGACTTTTACCAGCTTGCCTTAAGTCTGTGACATGTGTCCATTATAGGAGACTTATGGATGTCTCTCTAATAGACAATCACACCTAATCTCTTTTTTTCTATACATACTGAACATATATAAGACTAAAAACCAAGAAACAACTATAAACAGAGGTGTCTAGGCCTTTTGTTTATCCTAACGACCGCTTGAAATAGTTTATGGATCGTTGTTGAAGATATTACATCGAACTTTCAGATTAAGATCGATAAGGAAACAGCTTTTTATTTACATTTAGGATTGTCAAGTCCAGTTAGGAAAGCTTTGACTGTTGGATTTGTTTATAAAGCAGAATTATCTGCAGATAAAAGAATCTTGCAGGGTTTAAATTTATTATGCACTGACAAGAAATGTAAAATATATATAAACAACATGATCTTTGTTCATTTCTGTTTTAGTAATATCCCTTCTTGAATCCAAAACCGCGACCAAATCCAAGACCACCACCGAATCCATATCCGCCCAAGCCATATCCACCAAATCCTCCTAGTCCATATCCTCCAATACCACCAAGTCCATATCCACCAAATCCGCCTAGTCCATAACCACCAAGTCCGCCCAGTCCATACCCACCATAGCCAAATCCTCCCTTAAAGTAGGCGTTAGTGCTGGCTACTGCCAAGACCAGGATAACTGCGATCATTATCTGTTTCATGTTGAACTGTAAATATTGTTGTAAATAATGAAATTATTTCTTAAATGCAATTTTACTTCTAGCTAAAAAAATAGGATAACAATTAATTATTTTTATTTATTCTGCAGCCATACGTGAAAATAAACTTTGATTAGTAATAAATGTAATTAAAAAACAAAATTATACTAGAAAAGGGATTTCCAGAATTTAGTTTGTCTGATACAGATATGAAGTAATTCTTATCATCCATGCTCAAGATGAAAAGACAACACTATTAGCTCACTCATCAGCAGTTGAAAATGAGTCCTGCTGCACTTTTGATCCCTCGCTTGGGTATTCTACACTGGACATGCACTTGTTAAAAGTTCACCTTGGAAATGCTAAAATATTGCAATCAATGAATAACAAATTACCAATTTGAATTTGATGCACTGTATGGCAATTTCGTTGATTGACAACTCCTCAGTTTTCTAGGTCAAAATTTTTGGAAATCAGGTTAAATACAAAGAAAATTAATAGGCACTAACTTCAGAACCCACAACAATAAAAATAAAGAGGAGTCCAAACTAGGCTAAGGGTTACCTCTGTATCAGTTCTATCGATTTTGACCGTAAATTTAAAGGCATTTGTGTAAAGAATCAAGCCAGGATAAAATTATGGCTACTGGGCTGAGTACTAGCAGTCCACAAGCAGGGTTATACATCTAGTGGAAGTAATCCATATATCCATTATACTAACTTGAATTTGTTACGCCATTTTGTTGATTGACAAGTAGTCGTAAGTGCTCGAGGTCAAAATGTTGTAAATCCAATGCAACGAAAATTAATAAGCACGACATCCGAACCCAAACAATCACAATAAACAAGAGTCTAATTCCCAATTCAATGTACAAACTATGGAAGTACATTTCTGTTTTTACTCTGGAATTATGATAAGCACCCGATTGCGGTATTTTAATGTGTATTATATGTTATACATATATTCCGAAACACACAAAAATGTAAAACTATTTCTATCTGCCCCTTTGGTATCTTTGAATTCATTTTGCATAATGTTTGTGAATTACTTTAGATTAAACAGAATATTAATATTTTGTATTTTCGTGCGGAAGTTTCGAATACCGTTGTCGATTATTTTGAAAATACCACCAAATAATACCTTCATCTTAGTACTGTTATTGTTGTAAAGGTATACTCTTTAATTATATTAGGTGCCCTCTTGTATGATTTCATAGTATGACTTTTACAGATTTTGTTTTTTGTCTTTGCCCTCGATATGGGGAGAGTTTGGTACCGGTAAAATATATTTTACCCACGACATGTCCTTAGTTAAGAGTTAATTTGACTTGTTGGTCTTTGTCTTTCATGTTGTTGTTTTTTTTTGCATATATATGAATGAATTTAAGGCAAGATTTGCTTCATTTTACATTTACAGGTTTATGTATTGAAGCACACTGAGGAACTCATCACAAGGAGAGGGATCCTACCATTGTTGAAGGCCTTTTCGACAATCGATTTATTCAATAATTTTCTTAATTTTCAAGTTATGGTGTATAATTTCCAAGACATTTACCCCATATATAAACATGTACTATTAAGTACATTTAAGGATGTACTTTTGTCATGTTTGAGTCACGCAGAAATCTTGTTCAGAAGAAACTTTAAAAATCTATTTTACTAGTTCTAAATACGAATGATTAATTATTTATAAATTAATATTATCCCTTCAAACTATGGTAATTTTTTTAGTTGCATAAAGCCGTTTTCTGTTAATAAAATATTCAAATGTCTTGCCCAAAAATGACAATAGTCTACGTCGAAATATGAAGAAACAATACTTATGATAATAAGTGACTTTATCGCAGAACATTTCAATTAAGTAGACAAATATAAGTGTAAATGTATGCATGAGTGGCTTTCAAGTAAATAATAAAGGAAAACTAAAAAAAATACCCTTAGATTTTTTCGTTAATTTGAAGAAAAACGATATGCAATCATTGACTGCATAAAATCTTGTTTTATTTGCCAGTTGTTATGTTGACATATATTTTTTACAGAAGTATATTCATTCACCTCTACTGTAGTACTCTTTTATATGAAATTGTTTCATTGTAGAAAAAATAAGAGATAAAATTACTTCCATTTTTCAACATGTATTTGATCTCATTTATACATTTCGTATACTGCACTTAGACTGAACGTGCAGTATTGTTTAATATATGCGTTATGTCTTGTACATCTATTTTCATCTAAATCATCAATAACAGACGCGTGTTTATTCTAATAAAATAGCTGTTGGATGGAATACCCCACATTATAATATTTTAACTACTGAAAAAAATTATAAAATATTGTGTATTTCACATTACCTTTCACAGTAAAAATCGTTAAATTGGGGTTAAGCAATATTGAAGAATATACCGCCGTAATTGACATACAAAACTATTCTATAAACTCTTGAAAAAGGAGATTTGTCACCGGTACACTTCATCTATAGACAATACCCTGAATATATATATTGAGATTTAAGATACGAAAAAATGTGGTCGTCTTGTCGTTTTTTTTTTTCATGAGTTAATTTGATATAAGCTCTCTAAAACTTTCATGTCTAAAACCTCTTTAACTCATAAAAGAACACTTGCAGTTGCCATACCATTATGTCAATTATATCCTTCGAAATTCACTGATAAAATCTGGTCTACCAAAACTGATGTATTATGATTCATTTTTTATAATTCAATTATAGAATAAGATATAATTATATACTGACGAATATAAAATTCCAAAAGTTTTAGTGTAGAATTATTTGAATTACGAAAACTGACAAAAAGATAACAACTTTACTAAAGCAAATAATTTTACATGAAACTTACCTTTTGTTGTGGATTCTTGGTGAGAACTTCAGTTGATGATAGTTCTTGGAGGTTTATATACAACACAAACTCTGGCGGAAACCAAGCGTTTTGCCAATCAATCAAGGTTATGACTTTATAATAATGTTTGATGATCATAATACATCTTTTAATAAAATATTTAAAAAGATCATTCGTGATTTATTGTCTCATTTTACAATAAAAAATGTCCTTGTTTACTAAATTGTTTTAGATTTCATAATTAAATATGGAAATGTAATATAAATCCCAACTTATTTGTTACGCAGCACCTTGAAAGCCTGCTTTCTCGCATACTAATGACTACAAGTGAAATTTGCGTATAAATCTATAAATCTTTGAAATAAATTTTTACACGTACAACAGAATTTTTAAAAACATACACGTGAAAGCATGTTTATTTGTTTAAGAATCTTTAAGACAAGACGATAGGTTTTTTAATTTTTCTTATAGGTTTTTTGTATAATGTCAAATGACGACATTTTGTCACTTTGGTGACTATTTCATCCTTGAGAATTGCACGATTGCACGAATATAAGATAGATTCAGCGATTTACTTGGCTCTTGCTTCTCGATATGCGTAACAGAGTTCAATACGCTACGACAATATTTTTTTATTGTCGTGTTATCAGGTGAAGTTAAACTCATTCCGAAAAATTTTGAAAATTTATTTACTAAAATATATACTAAAGGTAATAAGAATTTTTCGATTTTTTACGCTTTAATTATTCAAAAAGATCAGAGCTTTGTGGCCATAAGTAAACAGGTTATTATCTTTGCTAATAATGATATCAAATTGTCAAAAAAACAAATTTACGCCGAAATTGTGTACCACAACGTTAAACATTAGCATTTAATTATTCCCCTTTTCTAACCTAATATGCAAAATGGGTGCTTTAGATCAACTTTGATTCTTGAAATAGATGGCAAATACTGGTAAAAATATTGGATTTTAGGAAGGACGATCGTTATAGAGTAATATACCATTCTGATTCTAACAAAGAGTAGTCTGAAATGACATATGAAAGATGCTTGATGATTTTATTGACAATGTATTTGTCAAATTTGTTTGATGTGTTTCAACAGGCTGCCCGCATCCACATGGATGCGTATCCCTTCTCGCCGATTTAAATCTTATTTTACAAAACAGACATCATAGAGTGGGTTTTGGAAAAAAAGAGAGAAAGTGGCCATTTTTTTACTTCACGTTGCGACTATATAGATCATATACTTTCTCAACTAATTTGAAATAGTATGACCATCTATTGGCATCAGTATACGGAAAACATATCTCTCACTTGATATATCCCTTGACTTATGTATACTAACACGATTTAATTTACAACGGGTAGCATTTCTAGTTAATATTAAAGTAAATTATTCATAAAATTTTGTTCGTCATCATGACTTGATGGATTTATATTAAATACTCTTGTTTAAAATGACAATGTTTATCTTCCTATTGTCGTAACTATAAAGTACAGGGGATTGCAGATGCATAAGTACTTAGTGATGATATTGACTTGTTTTCTTCTGAAATAAAAAGAGGAGTGTAGCTTTGTAAGAGTAGCCTATTGTGCAGATGCAAGTAATATTTTACAATTCATATATAACTCGATTGGGAGTGAAAGTACTGTTTAAAACAATGTTAGTATATTACAGACAAGGCCAGTCAATCTTTTTAAGCGGCATGAGTTATGAGTTTTAAGTTTGGTTTTCACAGATGAAGATAGACCTTTTTCTGTGAAGTTGCGGAGTAAACAAAAAACATGTTGTTCGTTTTCTCACCTGGACGTTGTTATTCCATGCATCTTTCCCCTTTTTCCTGAAATGTCTAATACCGGATAGGAAAATGAACAATGCGGCGGGTGTCTTTAAAAAGGCAGGAACTGCTTATCTTTCCTGGTTTTTTTTGGTGGTGTCCACGTTGTTCATAGTTTTGTGTTTTTGGTTTTATATGTATATATGCTATGTTTTGTCTTATTCGTGTTCTCGGGTCTGTCGACCTTCTACTTTTGTCTGGCCCTTCAGTTGTCTTTCGCTTTCTCTTTCAGCTTATTTCGGCGTTTTAAGTTACATATGTTTACATTTACTTCCGTTTGAAAATACTACAACAAATACACCAAAACCAATTAGTCATACATATATAACCTCTCCTGATAATAAAGAGATAAATTTTGACAATATAAATAATTTATCTTTATAATGAGGAGGAAGTTTCATTAAAGTCCATTAAGAACTAATAAAGCTATCGAAATTAAAAAAAGCTTTAACCTCAGGGTTAAAATAAATTAAAACTTAAGTGAAAGAAAAAAAGTCCAGCGTTAAAATGTGAGAAAAATGTTAATGATTTTTTTCGAAATTCAACCACGGATAATACATTTCTAAAATCAATCAATTCTAAGGTAGTTTAAAAAAAAT
>JARWCS010341413.1:0-11538 GCA_034783895.1 Geukensia demissa | reverse complement strand
TGAGATGAAGAACAGCAATCAAAGCGCTGTTCCTTTGCTTGGAATTTACTTGTACATATGAGATTTTTGTGTCATGATTATTTACACCGTATCCCCCTTTTTTCTATATCAGCAGTTTATGTTCACCACTTGACACCACATTCAATATGTTTCAACATCAGCTGTTTATGTTCACCACTTCACATCACATTCAGTAAATTTTTATCAGCAGTTAATGTTTACCACCTCACATCACATTCAGTTAATTTCAATATCACCAGTTTATGTTCACCACTTCACACTTCAATATCAGCCGTTTATGTTCACCACCTCGCATCACATTCAGTAAATTTCAATATCAGCCGTTTATGTTCACCACCTCACATCACATTCAGCAAAAACACTTGCACATAAAATTCAGCAAACTTTAATATAAGCAGTTTATTTTACAATTCCACATCATATTAATTAAATTTCTTTCAGCAGATTATTTAACATTCCACATCACATTCAATAAAATTCTTTAATCAACAGCTTATGTTCAACATTAAATCAGGTGAATTTCTATATCAGCAGTTCATTTGCAACTTCTATATCAGCATTCCACCACTTTCCTTTCTATATTCAGTGAATTTCTTTATCAGCAGTTTATTGTATCTTTTCATTCTATATTCAGTGAATTTCTATATCAGCAGTTTATTTGAATCTTTTCATTCTATATTCGGCGACTTTCTATATCAGCAGTACATTCAATATTCAGTGAATTTCTATATCAGCAGTTTATTTGTAACTTAACATTCTGTATTCAGTAAATTTCAATATCAGCAGTCCATTTGCAATTTTTCATTCTATATTCAGTGAATTTCTTTATCAGCATTCCATTTGCAACCTTTCATTCTATATATTCATTGAATTTCTATATCAGCGGTTAAAATGTTTATTGCCCCTTTTGTCCTAAGAAATCTTAATTCTCATAATGATGTCTACTTTTTAAGTTAAATGTAACATTTAAACGTGTTTATTGTTACGTTGAACTAAGAAGTGTAATTCAAGCAAAAAAAAGAGTTCTTTAAGAAAATGACAAAAACTAGAATTTACCCGATTCATATTAAAGAAAAATTACTAGAAAAGATTGTTAAAATCTTCAGCAGCAAGGAATTTTTAAAATGAATATTTTTCGACAGCATCATGGAATATAAAGGTGGCAATGTAATGTATTTATTATGGGTTATTTAAAAATATTCTTGTATATTTTCTTGTACAACAATCATATTATAAACATTAAAACACCGATATGATTTATGTACATAAATTCATAATTATAATACAAGTTTTTTACAACTGGCCGACGGAAAATTAACTAGACTTTCTCAATGAAATATGAACAAATGATGTAAATTTGGCTTATATTCCTCATAATTCATCATTACAAAACTCACAATAATGAAATAATTCACAAAAATTCAAATAAATGCATGCAGTTTTCAGCTGAGTGAACATAAGGACAAATTATGCAATAAAAACAGAAATCTTTTAAAATGGAATTTGTTTTACCTGTCATTAACAGGTGTAACGAATTCACAGTAATGATTACCATAATTAAACATAACAGTAAGAAGTTGCCCAAGAGAGAAGATATTTGCGGTATTTTACTATCAATATAATTCACTAGTCATTTAATGCACATATAAAGCGATGAAACTTTGAATACAGATTTTTCTTTTCATTATTCATGCACAAAACCCTTTACAAATGAAATCTACTCAATGATAAAGGTGTTTGAACAGCTTTAGGTCGAGTATCTGTATAAAAAAAGAAGGATATTCAATTGCCAAAGATCATTCGTTAGGAATAAAAGATAATAATTTCAAAATAAATCCCCATGCATGGATTAATTCATCAGCTACTTCTATGACTTGACAAGATCACCTTTGAACTGTATTTTTGTATTGAAATGCACCTTGATTCGTGTTCTATTGTCAGTCCCCATCCAAAAGAATTTTGCACTGTGTAAACTTCACTGACATCCGACGTTTTTAGCATTTCACAAGCTTCTTTTCACTTTAAGATTTGCACAATAAAAAGTGTTTTCTCACAGATTAAAAAAGACTAAACTGATAGAAATCTGGAATAATACACATGCATGGTTCGATAGTACATAACAATGTTTTAATTACATCTTACAAACATATTATGAATAGTTTCATTTAAAAGCAACAATTAAACAATTTTCAAAGAATCTGTAACATATTATTAAATGGCTGAGTTTGCGACTCATATTTCACACTAAAACATCGGTATAATTTTTACTTCGTTGGAAACACAGGTAATGATTCTTATTATTCGTACAAGAATAATTAGCTACCCTTTGTGAAAAAGCAGTGCTGAACTATACAGCTTTTGATTTTCTGAATAAAACTGGCAACTGGGCAAGACTTGTATACAGATACTGTAAAGAGGTATATGACCATTTCCCCAGTATTTGGTTCACTACTATGGCCAATTTCTAGAAGTTGTCAAAACACTCAGAACTTTTGTGAATAAATGTAGTCTGTTATAATTATATATTTTTATTAATTTTCATCAATTTTGCTTAACTATTGAAGTACTAATTTCTCACTGAACTTTGCTTTTAAATCCTGTTTTCACATCATTTGCCAACTTTTCGCTATTTAATTAAAAAATTCGACCTGAAGGAAATCCACAACCAAAGTAAGTTATGTTTAGATAGTTTCCACGTTTATTCTTCGTCGTTTAAGTATTAATGTCCTTTGTCAAAGATTTTACAAAAATGGCAGAAAATAAAAATGTACCTAAAACAGATTCTTTTGAAGATAAAACTAAACATGGGGGAAATTCTATTGGATCATTTTTAGAGTCAGTGTCTGTAGTAAGAAAGATTGAGATTATTTTAGTTTGTCTTTTTGACGTTTTTAAAATATTTGTCTGATGTCGTAAAACGGTTTCTTTTCAATGATCTATTTGCCTAAACATTTGGAAAGTCGCGTGCTGAACATCAATCTCTTGAAAGTTCGTCTGGTACAATGCATACCGCCCTTTTTAAAATATACGTCTGCTCGTTTGAAATTTTTTGTAGTACGGTCACGCGATGCACACTAAACATTTTCAACATTGCAAAGCTTTAAACGCATGCAAATATGCTTTGAGCATGTATATTGAGAGTTCATTCGTTTCCCCCAGACACTGTAATTACCGGATTATATTATTCTGTATATAGATTGAAATTACGTAAGGTTTTTATTTCTTTGTTAAAAATATTTGTGAACCATCCATGTGTGTATATATATTCGTGTTTGATTGATGAGTACATGTATTGACTAGGTATTGAAACTTACCATAGTTTTGTGAAAATCATATTTTTGAACTAGGGAAATCCGAATTGTTTCCAAAGCGTAAAATTTTAAAATTTTGCTTAAAATTTTAAATTGACTTTTTGAAATGAATTATGTGTTTTGAAACCACTGGGTCGGTATATTGTACCTCTGCTGCACAAAGTAGCTGTCCCTACTTCCTACTATGGCTTCCTATTTCGATTTGTTTTTATTTGACTGCTGCTACTATGTTACTGATGAGAGGTTACTCCTTGAAATGTACACAAGCATATCAAAATTCATCATCTTTATTATAAACATTGGTAAACTTGTACTCTGAAGGCGTTTACCTTAAACTTTTGATTAAAGGAAATGATTTAGGCACAACAATTTGATTTTCAGGGGGCGAGGGGCTGGGGTTTATGTCTCGGTAAGATTTTTTTTCGATGGCGAAGCGGAAGAGAATTTCTTTTCTAATGCATTTGATACAAGAAAATTTTCATTCAAAGGGGCAAATGTCAGACCAGAATATTTTTTCGGCCAAAATCAGCTCACGGCTTTTCAATAAAACAATCTTAGTCCCCAAAAATTTAAGGTTCGTGTCTTTGTTCCTTTTAATCTTTCAGCAGATACTTTAAAATGGGTGATTATTATGTAGGATAAAAGTAATATTCAAATTAAACATTCCACACACAAAAGAGATCAACTTCATAAGCAAAGTTCCACGTAATAAAATTAGTTTTCGTGGCTACAATATATAGCAGGTGTAGGTATACAAAGAACAGAAAACCATAACAATAGTAAGATATATTCTTCATTTTTGAAAATTTATGCCTAACAAGAAATTAATTAGGGTGCCTTAAAAATAAGTACAAAGTTGTGAGATATGATGAATTATACTTCAATAGGCAATTTGTTTAATAGAGATTCAAATTTCAAAATAAAACGACTATTATGTGTTTCTAAGGACATCACAAAATGTAGGTGATATATTTGACGAAGTTATAAAATTCTATTAAAAGCGAGGGTAATATAAAAGAGATTTTTCATTTCAGATATATTTCATAATTTACGATCGTTACGCCTTTCGGAGGATTTACCTGTTAATTTGGATTTAGTTTACAAAATTTACGCAGTTTACAGGTGTTACATAACAAATCTTTTGTTTTAACGATAATACTAGAGATGACCCGAACACCTACAAATCTCTTCACTTGATGGAATACCTTGAGTTCAAAGCAAATTTGATATTCCGTCAAGTTTTGAGATAAATCCCCAGATAAAGTTCTAATTTTTCGGTTGGCTTACGTTGAGTTGGACTAGAGTAATATTTCCCCTGCATTACATTATCACTTCTTTGCAATAACGGATTTAAATGTACTGATCGTTGTACCGATCTAAAATTTTCAGTCAGCAAGTTAATTTTTTTAATTTATTGAAGTCATTTTTCATATTTAATACTCAACATTTACTAAGAAACAAGGGAGGTTTTGCCAAATTAAAATCCATTTACTAAACATAATATAAATACATATCGTGGTTTTATGTACATTTACTAAACATAATATAAATACATATCGTGGTTTTATGTACATTTTGTGTACTTGACAAAACAATACAACGAATTTCACATTCATTTAATAAAAGTAACAAGTTTCTTCAAAATAAGTGCACAGGTCTGTTTCGTAATTGGGCCTAGGTTAGAGTAGGGTAGTAAGGTTTGTCTAGATTTGACCCATACATTTTCCAATAATATTAACAAAATAAACAAAACAAATTGTTGGGCTGTTATTTAGATAAGCTATAGTGTTTATTTACTTTCAGGTTTCCACTTATTACAAACCCGACTTAGGCATTGGAAACAGCACCTTTCCAGATTCACACTTAGAACCGACCGTATATAAGCGATATTATATTTTATCTCGATGTAGCGAGATGTACGTTCGAATTAAACTGAACTCCAAGAGAAATTCGGTTGATGCATCAGGAAAAATGCATCAGAGATTTAGTAAGTATACAAGATTCATATATTTTTTTCGAAAACAGTCTGTATTTGGAGGTGTAAGGTGTCCAACAGAGAACTTGTTAAAGTTTACAAACCAAATGCCATAAATCGCCATGTACTTAATGCAAATTCGTGTGAAGCCATTTCGTTTTTCAATACTGACAGATGTGAGGCCATTTTCATGCCAAATCGGCATTGAAATAAAATCAAAATAATGCATGTAGCTAATTTTCGCCATGTTTTGTTTAATACGTGGTAAGGCGCTAGCCATTGTGAAGCTGTTACATTGTTTAACAGGCCTTGTTCTTGTCAGAGCAGGTGACAGCCAGCCCGGTAATTGTATGTTGATTTAAGGACGACTTGTGCACCGCCTTCATGTTACAAGTCGTCTAGAAAAATAAAAAAGGTAAAATGAAATTGTGTCCTACTGTTTCTTTCTTTGAACGACACGATGAGCGCCTAGTTGACTGTAAGATAAAAATGAAGGATTTCCAAGGCGAGTGATTCGATTAACGTATTATACTTAATCGAACACTCACGTGTTGATATTCTTCACACGTAGAATTATGAATCTGTTATGGAAGAAAATTTATGGTGATTTAAATCCATGTTATTTTTTGCTGTAGTTTTCCTGTCACTCTATCCGTCATATTACATTCTTTTCATTCTAGCGTTAAAATCATTTGAATGTCCCACTGATATTAAGGCGACATTTTTACATATTCAAATGCTGTTTATATAAAATTCTCGTTCGATGTTATTTATACCCTTGCATGCATTTGGCGTATTATATAACATAGCCAGAAAGATCGCTTCATATAAAGTCTTTTCATTAAGTTATGTCTTGCCTAAAATACGTTGTGTCATCAGAGTTTAAAGTTTCTTAGTGGTTTTTTGCGCTTGTCCGTGTTACTTTAAAAGTACTTTGTAATTAATATGCTTCTACATAATTAAACAAAAGGAATTTATAAAAACGAAACATTAAAGATTCATGCATCACATTAAGTGATCATATATATTCATACGATATTAGATTAAAACATAGAGCTGCAGAGTACGAACATGAAATGCTTACTGAAATAACATTTTCTTAATCTTTTACTCCTTTTGCAGCATCGATCATTATGTGGTCCGTAGGTCCTAATGGACGAGTTAAACTTCAAGGCGAGGATAGTAAGAAGTACTTGTGCTTTTCAAACAAAGGCAAGCTGCGTTCACGGGTAAGTAATGTGTTAAACAGCAAGTCTTTTCATTGATTTTCGGGTAATGATGGTTATACCATTCTATATGGTTATTACCTCTAATTGACCGTTATGCTAAAGATCCAGTTTGTAAGGCAACCGAATAGATAAATTCCTACATACACTGTAAGTATGACTATGATTGCGTCACATTGGATTGTTCTACTATGTTTACGGTATCTGGTCCTTTCCTCGTCCGTATTTTATGAATTCTGTGCATTCTAAAAATATTTCATGGTTAATCGATTCCCCAGTATTCTTTGAAGCGTCGCGGTGGATTCTGTGCTTGCTTTCAAGTGTATAGATCTAAAACCTCCAATTCCATATTCTAAGATTTTGTCATAATTCCCCTGTATTTTTTGTCGTAGAATCTATGAATTCTTGCTTGAATGTATGGATCCTTCCCTCGGGTTTTTATTATTTTTGTCTACGCCTTATTATCGGTATTAAGTGTATCAATCTGAGGCGTCGTAGTCCATATAAATATTATCTCTCCGTATTCTGTATGTATCTTATGATATCCTTCACTGTGTATTTTATGAATGATGTTCTTGGTGTATCGATAAGGGGTTTTGAAGTTCTATGAAAAGTATATCGATATCCCTCAGTAGCCTGTAAACGTCTTTTTATGTATCCATAGTATTCTTCGATGTGCTATGGTATATGTATCCATCCCTCGGTATACTAAGATATGTCTTGGCGTATATGGAGCTATCTTTAGGTACTCTATGAATGTGTGGATGTGTATAATTTCTGGTGTTTTTGTTTTAGTTGTTTGCTACAATGGTCTACTGAATTAAATCTAGCTTTTTGTGATACTACAAAAGCAAAAGGGTCTTTAATCTACAGCTCAGAAAAAATATGTTAAATATAGTTTTTTTGTAATACTACAAAAGCAAAAGGGTCTTTAATCTACCGCTCAGAAAAATCTGCATTTTATTTAAAATAACGATGTATTCATGACTTCTGGTGTTTGTTTTAATATGAAATTGTCGCATTATTTGTTTTATATTATATTAAACAAGGTTATAATGCAGTTTGTAATAAAACGTAAATCTTTAATACGTCCGGTTAAATCTTTGAACTTTTCATAGCTACCCTAATATTCTGTGCATGGTACTACAACATTGATTTATAGACTAATTTCAAACAGATCTAAACATTACCTATCGATTTTTTACTTCAGTTTTGATAGGTCAAACCACAGGGGGTATAAATTTAGTCTTGTTTGTCACATGCAGGTGAAACTGCGGTCCAATACAAGGGATTTAATTTGGCCTAACCGATCAGACTTCTAGCTTTTCTGATATGCCAGGAACACCTTTGCTATTACATTGTTTGAAGGGTCAAGATTTAAAACAACGAATGATTGTAATTTAATTGAATATATTTTTTAGTAAAAAAACCTAACCTGGTCTGAAATCTGATTACGAAACATCTAAGGAAATATTTTACTGGCTGATAATCCGTTTTGTCTGACAGATGCTTCATCCCTTCTAAGACATTGCCTATATCATTGTCTTCTCTATTCTTCCTTTGCTTAATAAAGTCTTGAATACATTGGTGGTTTTTATTTTGCATGTTTTTGATTTGACATTATTTCGGTATTGTTTACCTCTTACCAATTCAGTTTGTGATATAACGTGATATCCCGTAGAAACGCGTCAGTCCCTTTTATTATTATTATTGTTTTTTCGGGCTTTTTAAAATAATTATATTAAAGCATACATGAAAAAGTTATATACAGGTGCTTGTTTGGTTATAATAGACAAAACATGAAATACAAAACTTGACAGGACGATTTATTGGACATGCCTTCATAAACAATATTTTCAAAATTCCTTGAGGATCTACACTGTATTTATTCACATAAAATCGTACTGTGAACAACTACAGCGTGGAATACCTTAGTAGAATTGATCAAGTCTTGTCGGTCTACATCCTCGTCTGCGATTTGTTAGGGTCAAGTATTGATTCAAAACTAATACCATAACTGAAAAAGATAATACTTTAAACAATTAAACAATTAATATGCAGGTGCTTGTCAGGTAATTAGTTGTAATATAATCGGCGTCATGAATTTTTACGAAGCCAGACTGTCAATAGGAAAACCTGTTAAAGCTAAGACAAAGTACATCTGATATAATTATAGAGAAAACAGACGAGTTACTTCGAAATTCTTTATGCGCCAGAAAAAAAAAAAAATAAATACATTCTCTTCATGTTAATACATTTCTGTATTTTACACATGCAAAAAAATCATATGAACGTATTGGGGAAAAATGACAAACTTAATTTTTATAACTTTTCTTTTTTCTTGTTGCAGCACCAATACAAGGAAAGAAATTGTAAGTTTATATACAACGTGACGGAGCATGGGTATCACCAGTTTCGACTGGATACAAACACAAATTTATGGTATATTGGATTTAAGTTGAAAAAATTGAGAAAATCACCAAGGGGTAAAGCCTTGCCTGGATATAAAAAGATCAGGAATTCACGTTTAGAAAGGTGCTATGACTTTAAATTAACACCTGTTGATCTGCCAGAACCGACACCTAAGCCTTATTCTCCTATTGACTTTAATAAACTGGGTCAGGACTGGGATCCAAGTCGGCATCCTATTAGGCACGAACAATTGAAACAAGGTCACAGAAAGAATTTAAGACGGCGGCGGAAGCTCAGACACTCGAAGAAGAGAAAACGGGATGGTAGCTGAATAAGGACAATTAAGCATTGCTTTAAAATAATTCAGATGCATTCTCCATGAACATTCCGAATGAACATCGAGCTGTGATGAGAAAGGGCTGTGATGAGTAAGTTCAGGAAGAATGCAGTTCTCACGGGCTTTCATGAACATTGTAAAATGAGCAGTGACAGAGGAACTGTTGCAGAGGAATTTCCCTCGAATTTCAACCCATTTCGTTCAATAAAGAGATTACGTATGATCCAGTTTAACAGACTTAGGATAGACTACCTCCTACTAGTTCTTATTATTTGACCCTCATTTACAGCGCCTACTTAGGCACATTTATAATACACAAGAAATCCTTTCAGATGTACACAATAATTTCCAGTTTGGTACGAATTTTGCATTTATTACCAGTGAAACATTGGTCGGAAACACGGGTAAACAATAGTGCATTATATATGCAATCACGTTGTAAGACCATAGCATTGTTTGTTCTTTGTGATATTTTATCATCATTATTGTATAGTTGTATTTAATTGTTGTCGTCAGTTCTGCCTAGCAGTTTTTGTCGTGTGTGTTTCTATAAAAAGCGAAACATTCCTATGTAGGCAATTATACCTTCACTTGAAATATATTAAGTTATAAAACGTAATGGAGTTGCTAATTTCTTGTAATTAAACAAAGATTGATGATATTTGTTGTAGAGTTAAGAACTTTGTTTCTAGTCAAAAACGTGGCATTTGATTCAGAACTGTTAACAGTCATCATGCAATTTATGACGAAACATACATTTTACAATACAACTTTCAAAACTTGTGATTTTCAGCCAAAAAGAAATAAATTTGGACCATATCAAGTAGTTTTAACATTTATTATTACTGGTCAGGAATTTCATTCTACAATAGATATGTGAATCACCCGATGTGTTCAGATTTCGTATTCGGTAAAACAATTAGAATACAGAAGTTAAAACCTAAATGCATAAAACTGGCATATGCAGTAACTATACTGTCATACTTAGTCGACATGGTCGAAACATTAAGTGCAGTAATTATACTGTCATAATCGAGTCGACATGGTCAGAACAGTGAATGCAGTAATTAAACTCTGTTATACTCGATTCGACATAATGCAGTAGTTATACTGTCATAATTGAGTCGACTTGTTCGCAGCAGAGAAAGCAGTAATCGAGTAGAAGTAGTCGGAATATACAGTAATTAAACTGTTATAATCGAGCCGACATGGTCAAAACACTTAATGCAGTAACTAAATTGTTAAAATAAATTAGAATATTCAATACGTCAGGTTATTTCATTAGACTGTTAATCATATATAGATGGTGGTTTCAGAATCTACACAACTAATTTGACTTTGGAACTGGATAAACTTTAAAAGCAATAAGTTTCATACTACACTCTAAATGCGAGTAATTTTCAACTAGCTAGATTCTGAAACTTCATTTTCTTAGTATCATTTTTCGAACAAACTCAGTATCTTTGCTGGAATGATGAAGGCCAGTAAAGAAAATGTGATGGTGCCTAGCTTGTTACTGTTTTGTATGTAAATATTATATGTAGTATATTGTTATATATGCCAAAGATATATTTATTATTAAATATTGCAATTTTGTTATTAATGTCCCATCAAATTTGTATTGATGCACATAGTGCAGTAGATACAATTGCAGAAAATAAAACTTGTAATAAAATGTCTTGTTTGTTTCCTGAGCACCCAGAAAACACGCATATAAAAATAGGAGATTTGGCATGATTGTCCACCGAATAACAGTCGAATTTAAACTTCTACAGTTCCCATTACGGCCTTCAATAGTGAACCGGATTCCATAACATAACGGAATCTGTAAAAGGCCCCCAAAATACAAAATGTAAAATCATTCATAAAACACAACAATCGATCCTATCTATTGAAAAAAAATGGTGAACAAATAACAATACATGACTAATTATACAACTACAACCAATGGACTAGAGGTTCCTGGCTTGGGACAGGCACACTAAATATGGTGGGGTTTAAACTAGTTTATGAGCGCTCACCCCCTAACCTGGGACAAAAGCAGGAATTGTGTATATAGAAATATGACGCGCAAATGATATCAGCTAGAGAAGACCCATTCGGGCAAGGATAAGTTTAGAGAGATGGCAAATCCGAGAAAAGCATTACAGCTAAACAAAATATCAAAAACTACAGAAAGAACGGACAGACTTTACAAAAAACGGGGTTGACTCAGAACTAAGGAAATATTTTGAAAGAAATAATATACAATTATGG
>JARWCS010341402.1:0-11539 GCA_034783895.1 Geukensia demissa | reverse complement strand
TCATTGAGAGGAATCAAGTGCAAAAAAAACCATCAAAATCCGTTGAAACATAAAAATTTCTCATCTCCTGCAAAATCACATTTTTCACCCTTTGACCCCTTTAATACTAAAATCGGAAAAAATAAAAAAAATCATATTATCAGAAATTGAATCCCCCCACTACTTTGACCCCTTTTAGCTCGAAAACTGTAAGAGATAGAGAAAATCCATTGATATACTACTGAAAGCTCTCATTGAGAGGAATCAAATGAAAAAAAATCCCATCAAAATTGGATGAAAAATAAAAATGTCTCTTCTCCTGCAAAATCACATTTTTTAAACCCTTTGACCCCTTTTTTAAAACAAATGGTAAATTTTACAAAAAAATGCTTGGAGTAACTTTTGTTGCACTTTTCTAAATGAATCATTTGCCAAAAAACCCATCAAAATTGGATGAGAAACAAAAAAGTTTCAAAAATTAGGGCGTGGCCATTTTAGGACCCCCATATATCTCAATAACAGTAATGGATAGGTCATGACGCTTGTAGCCTATTATGTTGAATTTTTCATGGGGAAAAAAAACCCATAAAAATTGGACAAAAAATTTAAAACTTACATTTGAAAATTGAAAAATCCCCTTTTGGACCCTCCTTAAAAAATGGTGGAGGCTAGATCACCCAAAATCAATCCCAACCTGTATTTTATATTAAGTACCATTGTGTTAAAATTTAAAATGGATCCAAATATTAGAACTAAAGTTATTGAAGGGAAACCTAACTGTCTACGGACTCTGACGCACACATGCGCATAACATAATATGACCACAAAATTTTAACGGTCATAAAAAAATTAGGGCATTTTGACCCAGTATATCTCAATAATGGCAAAATATAGGTCATGATGTTGACTTTTTCAAAATCAATACCAACCTTCAGTACCAAAAATTAATGTCCGAAATACTAAAAGGATCACTTAACTATAAAACAAAATAATTGTGCAGAAACCAACCTATCTGCAGATACCAACAAGAATGCTGATAACAACAACAGCAGCATACCATAATATGACCACAAATTTTTGATGCCATATAAAAAACAACCTCCAATATAAAATATTACGAGTTTATTAATTAAACATTTTCAACATTTATTTACCTTTTTACAACAAAAATAAATATCATGTATCTATCTACAATAGTATTTCATACAAACTGATGAAACCCTTACTTGTGATTTTATTTTAAACTAAGACTAGCTAACTTGTTCTGGAAATTACATATAGAAACCAATATGGTAATTCTATAGACACATTAGAAATGAACTTGGCATCTACTTAAATAAGGGTTTCATAAAAAATAAACAGATTCATATAAAATATTGCACATTTTACTCTTCATCAGTCACAGTGCATCAAGTTGTTTAACACTCAAATTCATTGAAGGTCATTCTGCGACTTCCGTGGGAGTTTACCCTTGGGGTGATTCCGATGAGCTTAAAATGCACGACGTTTTCAAGTCATTTGTCATTGTGTCTGTATTCAATTAAAGCAACATTACATATGAGGTTTTGTCTTGCTGATCACTTAATTTTATAGTTTTCAATTAGTTATAAATAAAACAATTTTTGTTTATTTAAGCAGATTTTCATGTCAGGTAAAATTACCCATCAGACAGGAAACAAAAGAGCATGTCAGATTAATTTTTGTTTCACATGAATTTTTTTTTTTAAATCAAAGAATACAAAATAAATATTTTGAAAACAGAAGTGCATGTCAGCATTTCAAATGAAATAAATTTTGAAAGATCAGATGAGGTTTAGGTCAAATGATGTATGACTGGTTGGCTAGTTCATATCATGAACAACCTGCGTACCAAATTTGGTTAACCTGGGTCAAACTGTTTCAGAGATATAAAGCTGACAATAAAGTTTACGCTGTCGTTGGGGGAGTATTACCTATGTCTCGCTTCTGCAACTAAAAGTCACAGACGAGACAAAAATCATGCCTGATACCATCATAATATCAAAGCATTTCCTATACACCAGCCTAGAAAACTTTAAATGAAAAATTGCTGATAGGCTGACAGTCAAAGTGAAACTATAGAGAATCAGCATTTTGATACAGGGCTTTAACATTTTTGCCTACATGTACATGAAAAAAGAGATCCCAACATTTTTTTTAAAAAAGTTTCATCTCAAGTAAAATGCAATAATTTTGCACTTTTTTACCCTCACATAATTGAAGGATTTGTTAAACTATCTCACAGTAATCTGCCTAAATGAAAAAATTACATGAACTACAGTACACAAACAGAGAGAAATTTCTGAGTTTTTACTTTGTACACATAAAGTTTTGTATGAAGAACACTCTAACCCGACTATGGAGTTTACTGGTGAGATTTGGAGAAAGTCAATAGAAATTTCACCAGCCTAAGTGTTTTTCATACAAAAATCTCTGTGTGTACTTTAGTATCAAACTTTCAACATTCTAACAACAATTGTATAATTCATATTTCAAAGAAACAATATAAAATTAACATGGAGAATGAATATCATTGTCAGTGTTTACACAAATAAACACTTACTATATTCCTCATATTAAGCGCCCCTAGGGCTTTAAGTGCTCCCTCACCTTAATTTCGTTTGAAATTCTTTAGGGTCATACCACAGCCAGAGGGGTTTGATGGGGTAAGGATGAACCGCCCCCTAAAAAACCAATAAGCACTAATAAACTTGCAATTCCGATTGAAGTTTGAATATAAAAGTCTAAAAAAACAGGACTGAAATTAAAAAACAGTGCCAGAAAATGACTAGATTGAGGAATTTTGCACCAAATATCCCAGATTCCCGGTTGTGAAGGTAGCTTGGCTAGTTGATGTAATCCCTTCTTGAAAATTTTTGCTGACAGACATGGGCATGCTTTCAAGATATGGCTATAACAAAGCTTTATAAGTTTAAAGAATAGTAAATTCTTAAAGAAAACTGCATTTTGATATATTGGGACATATTTAATGTAGGGGAAGGAAACTAGAATTCTTCACTGGGGACTATTGTCAACTACGGAAACAGAAATTATTATTAACCAGATATGACAAAATTTCAGATTTTGCCAATTCTAATAAGTGCCTCTGTTTTTAAATTTTTTAATACAAGGAATACGGTATATTCACATAAATGTATACCAATGACCATGTTGGGGCTGTATACTGCATATACCGGTACATTTGCTTCCCAAAATAAATTCTGGAAAATGTCATTATGTTATTGAAATAACTTTCTACACACCATATCATTAAGTAAATAATTTGTTGTAGAAGATTGTTCACTGCATTTTATAATGGCAACATGCTATTCACAGTAAAATAACATAGATAATTCGAATCATGTTACAGTATTAATGCAACACAGTAACTTATATTATACCATGAAACGACCACTGGAGTTTTTTTTCCATTTTACATATAATTATACAACCAGAAGTTGAGCAGCTGTAATACAACCAAAAGTTGTGCAGCTAATTACAAATAGGATACCACTGAATATTCATGTGTACATTAAACTTCAGAATGAAACACCTGGTTAAAGTAAAACAGTGTTTTCAGCTGCAATCAATTCCTGTACAGGTACATTGTATGTACTGATGGATAACTTAATGGAGTGACTTGAAAAGAGAATTCTCAGAAACTAAATTTCAGTCCACTGCATCAATGATGTTGCACAAATCAGCCATGTCAGGTGACTGACGAGGTCGATCATCATCACCTTCCTGTTCTGGAAACAATGGCGGCATGAACAAACTGTCAAAAAAATTATCAGTAAGTTTGGTTTTCTTTTTAACCTCTGAACATTTTAAACATTTAACTCCCTGGTCCATTTTAGATTTTACAGTTGAACTATTACAACAGCACTGTATACTTCGTTCCGATGAAGTCGGAACAAGATCTTCTAGTAGGAACGATAACTGATCATGAACAATTAATGATTGATTCATCTCATTTAATCGTTGCCAGTCACTGACTAGAATGTCATTACTAGTTTTGCTCTTTCGGACCGTAAATTCCATAGCCAATTTAGGATTAAAATCAACCTCACCCATCCAAAATCCTTTCTTTGATGTTTTAAATTTTGTAGGATTCTTGATAAAAAACTGATCAAATTGATCGCTTAGACTTTTTGTTTGATTTAAATCATTTTCAGATTCTGAGTCTTTGTTAGCATCAGAATTTTTTGATGACAACGAATCTGATTCCTTCATAGAACTTCCTTTTTCATCTGTACTTCGAGCGTCACTTGGAGTTAAGTCACTCGATTTAGAATAAGTTGATTCCATATCAACTGAACTATCATTGTCCGCTGATTTCTGAACAGAATCACCATCAGAATCACTTTTCTTTTCCTGTTCGTCCATTTGATCACTCACAGACAACGAGTCCTGTGTTGCAGAAAATGATAAACTAACATTTTCACCAGAACTAGTTTCGATACTAGATTTAGACATAGCCTCATCAGGACCACTAGCCACAGTAAACTTAAAGTTGTTATCTAATTTCCTATTAATATCTGTTTCCCGAGAGTCACTGGAACTGTCATCTTTGATGTAATCAGGATTGATTATAAACAAGAAATCTGCTTCCTCATCCTACAGATAAAATTAATAAACAGTTGTCATCCATATTTATACAAAAATTTAAGCAAATGAATGCTATATTTTTATTGCCTAATTGCTCGTACCCAAAATGTGTCCCAAGTGTTAATTGTTTTAACTACTTGCCCATTCCCAAAATGTGCCCCCAGCCTTAATTTCATTTTTCTTAAATTGTTAAGAGCCCCCAAGATTAGCAAACACAAAAAATGCAGAAACTATATCACTGAAGTACAATTTTTTAAGAGAATACAGCAGGTTTGCTAACAGCAGACATTTAACTACAGGGGAGAAAAACTTGTAATTTTCCATTTTAGTACAAATGATGAAATGATATAAAATTCCTGAAAAGCTTGACAAAATTTTAAATTTTTACTGCATCTAATTTAAGCCCCGTTTTTGAAAAAAAAATTCTAGTGCCCTTGCAGATTTTAGGGAAAAACTGTACTCCATTCAAGTAAATTAAGGCAATGATTTATTGCAAAAATTTGACAGGTTGAGTTTGCAATTATAACACACTTTTTTAATTTTGCACGGTTAAGTTCTCAATTTACAGTTTGTCAGAGTCCAAGTTAAAAGAGCCATGTTCAAGGATTTGTCTTGAACATATACTGGTACCAATGCAAAGTTATACATTGTGCAAGAAGTTGGAAAGGAAATAAACAGAATTTCTAAAATCAGCTGCAAAATACAAAATTATGACCATTGAATTTTTTCAGAAAATCAGTCTCATTAAAGTTCCACAAATATCCATGTTTTCATCATATGAATGATTTTGGTCAAAAAGGGACTTTCTATGGCCTGTTAACTTATATTAGTACTCAAAATTCCCACACCAAGAACAATTTTTGTATAAATTTCCAAAAATTACATATATTTAATTGTAAGAGTAACATATCACCTGGACTTAAAACAGATACATAACTATGTTTTAAATGCATAACATCATGTTTGATCATATCTTGTATTTTAAAGGAACTATTGTGTCATAGGCCATTCCATATAACCTGTATAGCGAGTCCTTTATCTTATCATGACATTTTTTAGTCTTTGCATGAATGGAAATTTAAAATTTGCAATAAAAGCTAACAATAATTTCTGATTTTACAGTAATTAGGAAATAAGACTTCAATTTCCTCTTGCTGATAAAATTTGAAATTGATTTCAAAAAGCCATTAAAGGTGAAACGTCAACAAAGTGAAAACAAAAAAGTTTTAATCATTCAACAATAATAAAAGGAAATTTTGTAACAGAGTTAAAAAGTTTCATCAAACTGAAAATATACTAGGTAAAAAAAGAAATGATACTACATATGCTGTTTGCAAAGATTCTATACTTTAAATGCTCGGATCTTCGTTAAAAATACTCATAATTTATTCCATATCCTTTTTTTAATAACAATATCAAGGTGATTTTAAAAACCTCACGTTTTTAATGATTCCAAATAAACAAAGGAATATAAAAATTTTCATAAGGAAAACTTTTGTATTTTGGGGGCCTTTTTCAGCTTCCCTAATGGTATGGACTCTGGATCATTAATGAAGGCCGTAATAGGACTTGTAGAAGTTTAAATTTGATTGTCATTTGTTGGATGGCTGTCTCATGGACAGTCATGCCACAACACCTCAGGCAAAACAATTCTACAATTTAACAATGTATTTTATTCCAAATCCTTCACTGGTTTTATGTGAAAAAAAAAATCAATATTTCCAGACTTTATAGATAATTTTAACAGAATTTTGGGTAGATTAGAGATCTTGTACTGGAACTTTTTGGGGCTAGTATATATATATGTGTAATCTGGTAAAAGCCAATTTTGTGGACAATATTGATTACTGAAGGAAATTAAAATGAAATGTATAGAAGACTTTAAGTTCCCTTAATATGCAATTAGGTCTGTGATTTGATAAAGCCTTTTTCATTTTTAACAATCTCATACTTTACACTACAAATAAAATGTCTATAAAGAAGGAATTTTTTTTATGATTGAAGCACTTTAGCAGTTAAAGGTCTTCACATTTATTTCAGGATAACAATTAAATCTTGATGTTTTGTTTAATTGTGAGAGGGGGATATGCAAATAAAGGTCCAAAGACTAGCTAATTTGGTCCTATGTTAGGACTCGCTTTGGGCTTGCTATGTTGTGTAACACATTAAAAACCATTGGAGGAATAAATCACAGGTTTTTCTAGAAACAATATAGGAAACTTCAGAATTTAGCTTTAGAATACCCAAATTTAAGTAAATATTTATAAGATGGTGAAATTATAAAGTTGTAAAATATTGTATTTCTTTTCTGATTCTTAGAAAAATTGCAATTTTATCCCTTATTTCAGCTAAGAACCTTGTTAACAGGAGAAACCAAGTTTATTTAATACCAGTTTTATTTGGAAGTAAACAAAAATTAGACAAAAATTATGGGACTTGATTTCCTAGTAATATTAAATCTTAATATTTTTGATATTTTTTTCAGTATGAAGCACATGCTGCATGACTTCAAAAGCAGACGACCAATTGTGTGGCAAACTGAAACAACAGAATATTTACCTCTGTAGGCTCTTCTGTCTTCTCAATGTCTTCTTTGAATTCTCTCATTTGTTGTAGTACCAGCTCTGACTGCTTCATTAAGTTCAGAGCATCACGATCTTCTTTCATGATGCGATTAAATTTCCGTCTAGGCACTGTGTATCGCATCTGTATACTGTCTCTCCACAACACTCCAAACAACCAAGGCGGTTCCACATCTCGCCGATTTGTTTGCAGCTTGACTGGTAAATGTTTACTTTTGGCCTTATTCCTTGCTTGTTCAGCCTATAATAAAATAATACAAGTTATATGCTGCATATGTGACAGAGAAATGTTTTCTGGTTTACTTAAACAGTCAGGATTACTACCAAATACGGAAAGAGGTCATAAAAGCTCGAATAGCCCTAAAACTTTTGTCTGGAAAAAATCTGAGCAAGGAAATTAAAGACTTGAAGATTTGAATATAATCCCAAAGTCTCATCAAGTTTCTTTGCTCAGTTTTTTCCAGCAGCCAAATGAAGTTTTCTTACCCTAAACTAAAGAATTCAACATTTTTGAAAAATATGTTAAATTCTTTTGAAAAATTGTTAAATAAATTTAACTGTTGGTTAGAATTTGTCTAAAAACTAAAATTGGATCTTTCTAAATTTTTAATTTTATAAGTATATGCAAACTTAGGAAACGTTTCTTCTTCTTTTTTGGTAGTGTTCTTGGCTGTTAAACATGCAAAATAAAGTATTATTTGTTGTTTTAACTTTCACTATCTTTGTGAACATCAAATTTTTGTGAAAATTTATATCCATGCACAATTGAGAACACTTTTTTAAAATTTGATATGTACAAAACTTAAAGTTTCATATTAACAGAATGGGCATGGCCTTGTTGTAAGAGTTTTGTCATATTTGTTGACTGCATGTGCAACATGAGGTTGCAGCCACTGCCAGCTAAGTTTCCCTTTACCTTGTCTATTTTAGATATTTAACATGCAAAATCAGAATATGAAAAACCATGATTGGGAAAAATATGAGGTTGAAATTGCTTTTCCAAAAGACAGCTGATCTGAGAGTCTTCCAGGAAAAAACCAAGTTGGAACAACTACATTTTAAAATCACAACTGATCTTCTGATTCTGATTTTATATGGTTGCTAGGTGTTATTCGAAAAGCTTACAGGTCTGAGAATCTCCAAAGCAGTTTACCAAAGTTGGAACTGCCATCCATTCAACTTCCTAAAAAGTTTCATTTAGGTATCTAGATAAAATTCTGGAAAAGAAACACTTACCACAACTTTCAACAATAAAAATCATTTTCCAAGTTGAAACAACTAAACTCTTAAATGTCCTTGGGGTCAAGGTTATCTCAATTTGCCTCCAAAGCATGCATTCTTTAAGCACGTGAATTCATGACAAGTTTCATTAAGGTCTCAAGAAATGCTTCTGAGGAAACCAGACGCTCCCAGGAGCCTGTCATAGCTCACCTGTCACACAATTGCCAAAATAAAGTTAACATTAAAACCATTTGAATTAACTATGGTTCGAATAGCACAAGCAAGTTCAGGTGAGGCAGCCATCGTGGTTGGCGGATGCCAGATAAAATTCTGAAAGGAACCGGTCTGGGAACCATTCCACCAAAGATTAGTTCCAATGGAGTTCAGATTCAGATGAGAAAATATTTTTTATGAATTTCCCATAGGGTCCTACATCACATTAATTTGGCCAAGGCAGCTGTCTTGGTTGGTGGATGTGGTCAATGGACAAAATTCTGAAAGAAGTTCTCCTGTGGACCATTTCAACAAAGTAAAGCACCAATGGAGAACTTTACCTCAAGGCACCTCAATTTGCAACTTCATTTTATTAAAGAAACTAAAAGTTTCTAGGAAAACAAAAACTGGGATGTAAATTTCAGTGAACTGCGGTACTTTGCGAGCACGGGCATGATACAACCCCAGCACGTTGACGTGAAAGGTGAACACAGTATTTTGTTGGACACAATATGTGCTGGACACAGTAAAATGCTAGAAACAGTAATATGACTGGATAAGGGATCATTTTAACTTGTATTATACTTAAAACTGAAGTAAATAATGTTGCATTTTTCATAAGGGATCATTTTGACTTGTATTATACTTAAAACTGAAGTAAATAATGTTGCATTTTTCATAAGGAATCATTTGGAAAAAAAGCATCAAAATTTGATGAAAAATAAAATTTTCCATATTATACGAAATTTGAATCCCCACAATTGACCCCTTTTAGCTCAAAAACGGTTTAAAATGATATTTAAATTCTGGTTTACATTGTGATGTTATAATTTTGACAGCGACACCACTCATACTATCTTCAAATTATAACATGGCTTTGTTTACATGGCAAATAAAGGGCATTACATGAGAATTTAAAATATAATTGTAATACCTCTGAGTTGTTGCTAAGTTCTAACAAATACATCAATGAAGAACTGGTGTTGTCATTAGATGATGTTGTGTCGGATAAAGACATGGCTGTGTTTGCTTTGTCACAAGCTTGTGTAGATATACCCTAAAATTCATAAATCATTATTATTGTGAGAATTAATATTCAATCAATAGGAAAATAATATACAGGCAAAAAAGGTAACAATGATAACATTTCTAAGGACCTGGAAAGAATTTCACAGAGTCATAAGATTGAAATTGGTCATAAGTGTATGACATAACAGTTTAAAATAATATTGTGATGTAAAACTTACGATCAATTCTAGACTTATGGTTCTTTATATAATCCACAGCTGCTTAGATCACAAAACAAAAATGTGCTAAGTTAGATTTTGGGTAAAGGGGTAAAAAGTGGGTTTCAAAAGTCAGAGGAGACGTTTTTATTTTTAGGCATGGTGTAGATTCTGATATTTGGATGACTATCCCACTGCCCCGATGTCGGGATGATTGTCTTTTCCATCTGTCCATGCCAGACAGCAAGCTTAAATACTGGAAGCAAAACCTTATAAAATTCAAGCAAATTTTATTTGATTATGATGAAAGTAATGAAATAGCAAGACAACTGTGTCCTCCTTCACTGTGGTCAGGTGGAAAATTTCCATCTAGACCACTGTGTACAGTAAATATTTATCATTATTACATTTTCACCATTTTATCTGAAAATGAAAAATTTCTGATGGGTGGAAAATATTCATAACTTATGTAATCTGTAACTTATTGCTTTTTTCTCTTGTCCTCGTTTGTTTTAATTTGGACTGTGGACTTTTGAATTATCACTTATGAATTATGAATTATCACTTATGATTGAATGATTGACTGAATGTTGGTAAACGTCCCACGGAAAATATTTCATGCTTGCTAGGACAAGAGCATATAATGAATGATGACAAATGAATTCTGCTTTGTATGATATTTTACATGTTAACTCATGAAAGCAACAGTCCAAAGGACATGCTACTTTCCATAGACACATTATTCTGACTCTGGGCTGATCAGTTTTGCTATTACCCCTTAATGATGCATGCTTAGTGGAGAATGTTAATGTTTTTGGTTTGACCCATGACCTTCTGCAATCAAGGCAAGTGCCCTTACCATTACACCAAGGAAGCGGTTTTTAAAACATATGTAACAGAATAGACATACCTGTGGATTTGTAGTTTTGACTCCTTTCACTGTAGATGCCTGTACTGAGGTGGGATGTGATAGAACAGTCAAAGGCTGATAGAATCCTCCCATTACTTGTGGGTAGAATTGCAGACCTGCAAGTAAAGGATTAAATGATAAACCTGAAAAATATACAAATAAACAGAACTCAAAACGGCAGAAAAACAGTACAAGTCCATATAAAATAATCTTTGTCTTCTCATTTCAACAGAGGTCATATACATGTATTAATTTAAAATGAAAACCTAAAAACTGCTACATTTAAGTATGATCATTGGTAAGTTCTGTTGTGAAAACTACATTTGAAGTATTTTCTTTGAAGATTTAAGGTATATTCAACAGATATGTTAATTACAAGTAGATTTTTATTTAAGTGTAGGTATATTGTCTCTTTGCTGCTTTAAGAAATAACAGACAATATAAAAATTGCAATAAATCAGTAATTGTTTGAGAATCAATAATTTCTTAATTGAAAACAAGTATGTTTTACCATAATGTTGTTGTTTTGAATACATTATGCAACCCCATGAGGTAACAGAGGTGCTTCGCAAGCGCAGCATGATACGACCGCAGCACACTGAAATGTGAAAAGTGAACAAAAGGCCCTATGGGTAAGTGTGGACACAATAATGTGCTGGAGACAGTAATGTGTTGGGCACAGTATAGAGCTGGACACAGTAAAGTGCTGGACACAGTAAAATACCGGACACAGTGATATGACTGGATAAAAGATCATTTTAACTCATATTATCCCCAAAACT
>JARWCS010341391.1:0-11540 GCA_034783895.1 Geukensia demissa | reverse complement strand
CCCCAACGAGAGGGCCTCCCCTATCCGCCACCTGGGGTTCGCGCTGGGTCAGCTCTGTGGGTCGAGCCCTGGAGACCTCTCTGGTGCCCAGCAAAAGTATAAAGAAAAATACAGCTATCGCCAGCAAAAGGGTTAAAATATCTTCATGATATTTGTGCATTGCATTATAAATATGTACTGCGCCTACTTAAGTTAATGTAATTATGTTATGTCATGATAAATGTAGAAGAAAATTTAAAATTGATGAAAATTATTTAAACTTACCGTTGGTTGCTGATTGCAATCTGGATATAAACTGTTATGTCTTGACATTTTTGTTACATCTCTTTGAGTTAACTTTTCAAGCCACTTGTTTATCCAAAAAAATACACAATAAAAAGAAATAATTTCGAAAAATAGTTGGAAATATCCAACATGACAACATTTCCTTCCAACAGAAGCTATATGTTTCACATGCGCCTCCACTTATTGTTCGTTCTATCCTAAATACATCGTTTACAAATTGACTGATTGCTAATTTCTTTGACAAGATGACCAAGATGACCATTAGATACTGCCATGCAGCAAAGAAGATCATAATCTTTTCTTATTAAGTATTTTCCAACGATGGCATATTGGTTACAGTTTCCACTTGTGTACTAGACCCCAAGATTTTATTATGACTGCTGGATACAAATTTGGTTAGCCTTGCACACACCTATAAATTTGTGTTAAGAGAAAAATCCCATCGGCCAAGATTATTAAGTTAAAAAGAGATTATGTTAATACCGAACCCCATTATCAGTAAAGCCAGTCGTAAAGACATTCCTGATATAAAAGCACATTAAGACACATGAAAAACTGTAGCTTCATTTCGTGCAACATTTCCATAAATAACAATTAATTCTTTAGTTTTATTGAGACTGGGTAACAACTCACCAGGGTCGCCCGATGTGATAAAATGTACACATGAACAAGGAGGTTAATGAAAGCTGACAAAGTATGTGTGGTACAATAGCAACCAACTTTATAAAAAAAAACATACAAGAAACCATAAGAAGACAAGCGAATTCATAGACAGGACTTCAAGGGCATAAATTTAGTGAAAAGAGGCTGAGAGCTAACTTAAAGGTTAGGGAGACAAAGCCATCGGAAACCGCGAGGGTTTTTAGAAGACACCATTTTTTGTATATTAGCTTTTTGGATAAAAAAAACCGATTTTGTCCTATCAGGCTAACAGTCTTGCTGACATTTTACGAGATATGGTGTATATCATCTCTTCATGACAACAGTTGGTGTCTAACGACGAAATTGGTTGTGAAACATAGAAAATAACAAAACTTATAGACATTTATCACAAAATTTTCAAATGCAAGAGAATCAGGGAACAGATTGAAAGATTCACAAATTTATGACAAAGCGCAATAGTTGTGCTATAAGTTCAGAATGGAACGTAATACTCTTCCACGCGTAGCACTTACAGGCAATGGCGGTAAAACAAAAGAGAAGGACAAGGACTAAGGGATATAAAGATTTTAACCATCAAAATATAAGATAAAGCAAAAAGATAAAGCAGCAGTGTCAACCCAAAAACAGAGACATATGGAAATGAGCTGATCTCTTGAAGGAGAAAATGAATCATGTCAAATGCTCTCTAGCAATAAAGTTATGAATTAATTCTACTTTGAAATGCCAAAAATATATAACTAATACAACATTATTTGACCATTAGAGTCAAGTGTTATAAAGATCACACTTTTTACACCTGCAGCAGAAATAAGTATTGCCATGTATTGTAGGAATAAAGGAATGTATGTTAGACTTTCACGCAATTAGCGCAAATAACTTCACATTTGATACTTCGAATAACTACACGAGAGATATAACAGTTATGATTGTGTAAGTTATATATGTGATAATGGCGAACATTTGCTTCGTGTGTGCTCTATAATTAAACCCTATAAGTGTCAACTGTAATATTAATCGTAATACAACAAGAAAACTGGATTAGTTCTGCAGTTATTTAGGCTACGGAAATGTAGGCTATGTCGACTGTCTTACGTAAATCTTAAATGTCTGCCTCATTTAAATCTCCTTTGAAATTTGCAAAATTTTAGACTAGAAACAAACTAGAATTCTAAAACATTAAAGGAGATGTTGTATGATTGCATACTAGACAGACGTCCAAAAGTCATAAATTAGGTTGCCACGAGGCCTTCAATAATGGATATAATCACCACCTTAAGTCAAGCAGTAAAAGGTTCAAAATGAATTAAACAGTTATCGGCCAAACAAGTATACAATTTAAAACAATATGAACAAGTTACATAAGCATAAAATCAATGACATTTACTGAATAACATATTCCTGGTTTGGGACAGGCACATACATTGTAAAGTCTGCGCTGGGATAAACGTGTTTTTTATACGCACTCCTCTCCCTAACCTGAAAAAGTAGAGTGAAAAAACGGCATAGATACAAACCTTAAAAACCAACTGCATTCGATTAAATTTTTGAAGTCGATGCATAGTACGCAAGAAAATTATGAATAAAACAGTAGACAACATGATGTGTACTTAATTCATCACAATGGACTTAATAAACGACTACCACCTTTATTAATGACCTTGTTAAGGCTTTAGAAATTTGAACATTTGGCATACTCTAAAATGTTGGCTGGACTTATAAGCCTTGCATGGCCTACTATATGGTCTGATCTTCTTTTTGGACTGGCCAGGTCTTCTTGATGGCCTGGCCTTGCCTGCTTTTTGGCTTGGTCTGCTTTATGGCCGGGTATGATTCATGGTCGCCGGATTTAAAATTTTTGTTAACAGTTGGGTCAACAATGACACTAATGATGACTTGGTCTACACTTGGTTATTCCAAGTAATTTTTTATTTAATTTTCAAAGTTTAACATATTTCAAAAAGGATTTGGTTTCACTTATTATCCGTTGTAGTGTCATTTATCATCTGAGAAGATAACTGTGAAATTATCATTTTTATATGACAGAGCTTGCCCTTTACAAAAAGTTGAGTAACAAGAGTCATTTAATATTTTCGTACTCTTATCACCATGGGCATGATGCATTTCTGACGATTTAGTGATGTCCAACTGGGGTTCAGTCATTGGCGTAGCAGTGGAAAAAAAATCAGGTACTGCCATACATGATTGTCAAGTCGCAAAGCGACTTGCACAACTCGTGAAGCGAGATGTCCTTACGACAGGGGTCGTTTCAGCACAAACAAGTGGTACGGTCGGAATCGTTCCGACCGTATCGGGTGCTACGGCAGTGGGTTCAGTAAGATGTTATCTTATACATCTGCAAATAATGGAATAATGATAATTAAAGTAACAATAGAATTTCTAAATTAATAACTGAATTATCTAAAAGTTAACTAAATTACCATTCACTCAGAATTCTGAACCATTTTAATTGTTTAATTCTTATCATTTCACAACTTTTACAGCTGTTAAATATGAGGCCAGGTCAAGCCAGGCTAATATTGAGGCAAAGCTAAATTTGAGGCCAGACCAGGCTATTGAGACCTGTCAACGTTTTAGAGTATGCCTTGAAAATTTGACAAATATTTGGTTAGAAAAGGTGCGGGCTTTTTCATCGTCTCATCTTTCGATTCTCCTTTGTCCTACAAGCATTTATTTCCCGAATTCGTTAAAAAAAACTTATACAAAAATTGAAAAAATGTAAGATAAGTAGACTGACTTTCAAAAGTTATCAGTCAGAATTATACAACAGTTTAATATTGACCGCAGAAGATCAATTCAACAATATTTTATCATCTTCTCTTGTGAAAAACAAAGGCAGTTGATATAGTAAATATGACTTTTTAGTTAACATTTTTTTCAAGTCCGTTGAATGATTAAAAACTCAAAGAAAATCAAGCAGTATGCTGACAATAAAGTAAGGTCTGAATCGACGACATAACATGCAGATATGGGTAGATATTTGGACTATTCCAGCTAAGAATAATACCATTGAAAAATTTAAATCATTACGACATTTTGTGTTCACATTAAATACCAAAAACGCCGCCGTGAACAACATTGTACTAAATGTCGTTTAAAATACTACAAGACGTACTACATTTGTACATGTATACTAGTTAAACAAAAGACAAATAATTATCAACGCAGTAACAAACAAAATAAGACTTTCAACACTCGCACAACAAGCCTTTCGTTTGGTTTGAATGTAACTTGTGTGGATATGTACATGTTTACATTTATTTCTCCTGTATTTATCTACTACACCTAAAATATTGAACTTATGTAATAGAGTACGTTTTTACATTGTCCGTTGTATACCTATATCTTGTCGGATTATCTTAACTTTGCATAAAGATCCCAGTATAGCCTAATTTGTCATCCTTGTAATACGTAGCTAACCCGCGTCACAAAGTAACATACAAGTACTCCGCAATATTAAACAACCGTGTTTTCTTATTTAAATGTAAATTCTGATTACAGAAGTATCTAAGACGCATCTTGCATAACAAGAAAGTGTCGGTGAAAATCAAACGGTCTGGAAAGCTTGGTGTAAGTACAGATACAATGAAAAGATGTACTGCTAAGTGAGTGTTTTATTATAGGCGTTAATTGGCCATGGCTGTATCTTTAACCTTGCCAGTTGCATAGGTCTAAACTGTATTTGCAAATTAAGAAAGCACTCATAAAATATGCTTGAAATGTGGTTTCATGGACACTATATTGGTAACTGAATTGTAGGGAAGACTGACAGCGGGTCCCCTTTCAGATTTGTTTCTGGAGTCCTGACCAGCCACCCAATATGCTGTTGTTTTATAAATAATAAAGGGCGTGGTATTTAAAAATTAAAAAAATTTTTTCATCTGAAACTAATGAGGGACAAATCTTCATGAAATAGTATTTGGGGTCCTCCACCAAAATTCTATCCGACATTCCCACAGACCTACAAAAACGTCCGTCAGAGTCGAATTTAGTTTAACAATGGGACCTCGTGAGAAATTAACTAGAAAATTGTCTTGTCTGAAACTAAGTTTAATATGGGAAATACACTTTAAAATCATCTGGTCTTAAAACAACTGCTGTGCAAATTTGAACCAGACTTTGATGAAATGGTGCTTATATGGCCCCTTTGGAAAAACGTGGTAGGTTTCCTTTGAATATTTTATTGGTTTTCCCATGCAATATGGCCGCAATGGCCAGAAATAGTTTAACATTGAACCATACGGGGTTTTAACACTTTCATCAAATTCTCAGAGACTACAGAGCTAATTTGAACCAAAATTTGAAGAAATGGTCCTTGGATAGCTCCTGTAAAAATAACGTTCAGTTTTCTGAAATGCTATCCAGTGTGGTTTATTTTAACATTGGACCTTATGGTATAAATTTAACATTTTAACAATTTTTGTGACAATACTGAACCCATTTCAATCAATATTTAGTGGAATGAGCCTTGAGACTCGTTTTGAAATGTTCGTTCCGTTTTGCAGAACACCATCTAACATGACAACCGTGGCAAGACTTAGTTTGACATTTTATTATTTACCACTTGTTACAACTGTATACAAAGCCGCTGTCTACCAACTAATATGGTTACTACTGGCAAATCTTTTCCAGGTAAGATATTGCAGACAACGAGGAGCCTCTAGGTGTATGAATATCGTCACTTTCCCCATTTTCCATCCCCATTACTGAATAATATAGGTCCGCCTCTGGTTCATAACCAATTTAAGGACTTAACAGATAATAACCACAGTCCACCAATCAGTCTTAATCCAGTTAGGAAATGCAAAACCAATAATCATCATTGATCTGCCCTCAATCTTTACAGGCAAATGACCAAACAGTAATCATAGCAAGATTCTCAGACCAAGAAGTTTCTTAAGTTAACATTTTATAATTGTTTGAATATTCAACGATAGTATTTTGACCTATTGAATCATATAAATACATAAGTACTTGCCAAGGCCGGCCTGCCGATCGCAGCTATGATCCAACAAGTGTATTGTACACCTGGCATGTAGACTGCAACATTTAGAATCCTATTATTTTGGCATGTGAAATAATCTGTATTTACCAGATTATATGATTTTTTAAAATAAAATTGCAGGTTGCATATGTGCGCCGTGCCTTTCCCACTCGCTGCGATATTTCGGCATGCGACCAGCTCAGAGGTAAATTTCAGTCTGAATTTAAAAAGGAGAGGTATATTTGAGTCACGACATTTCAGCCATCTCAGTACAAGGTATATATAATAATATTGCGGTGTTCAATTCACATGGGTACTCAATTAATGGGTAGTCGCGTTTCAGACTGTGTTTAGGGAGGGTAAATTTTTTTTTTTTTATAATTTTCTATATGCATCCAGCGATATCTATACAGTTAGACTTGTATAAAGAGATCACGTTTGGGAAGAAGCAGAAGAGACCATGTGAAACGAGTGACCTCTTAAATAAAGTTCATTAATTATACAATTTTAAACGATGGTAAAATGAAAATGTGGCCTTTAAAATCATGTGGCTGCTTAATAGAGGTGACCACAAGGACAAGATCTTTTTTACTGATATGTGAGACTAATTAAAGTGCAAAATTTCAGCAGGTTTTTAGATGAATAACCCAAATAAAACTAAAAACCCTATCAATTTTTAACGAATTTATAAGGTATCCTTCATTTCTATATTGAATTGAACCTTTCATTGAATATCTGAAAAGGTGCGATGCGAGTTTTGATGTTTTCTGAGACGGTTAAAATGTATTTCTTATTGGTTAGAGTGTCACATCATAGAGGTAGAAAATTCCCATTAGTATTAAAAACTGCCTTTTCGTGTTTCTGAGGAGTCATTTTGGCTTGAAGTGGCTATTGGTACTGAAATTGGTGGTGGGGCATCTTACGGGTGTAACTTCTTTTTTTGATTGGCCATTTGTGGAGAACGTCGTCCACAAATCAGCTAGAGTTTAAGTAAATTGCTAAATTACTTTTTTAGTAACTTCCAGCTGTTCGGGAGGAACTATTTGATTTTTTATTGTGGATGGAATTACCTTGGATCCTGTCTTTTCCCCGCAACATTTTCAATCCTCCTGCTTCTTTTTCGGGAATGAACCCCCTGGTTGATAGATACGATAAAATAACCCTGTGTCCGATACTTTCTTAACAGGGATACGATTCCATTTCATTACTTAGAAAATGACACTTCCACAATGAAAAATCTATTTATCTGATCAAAAATAAACACAGTTTGGAATATTTTTATGTAACAAGCATATCTATAAAAATCAAATTTAGTTATATGAGTCCATTGTAGAATACCCATGTTTGAGATAAAAAGTGCATAGTTCAACGAGACAAGTCACATTTGAAACAAACGAAAAAATAAAACGAAAACAATAGGAACAAAGGCTTGGAATCACGAACTCCTTTACAAAACAGGAGTAGGATCAGTTGCTTTGGAAGGGTCAGCATCCACTGTCTCGCGCGCAACATCCGCCGAGAAACCCTTAAACTCTAATCCGTAATAACGTCAATTTGAGAAGATGTCGTATTACCGGTAACAGGTCCATTACTAGTAGAGATATGGATCAACCAATTCAGGATGGCCACTATAGAATTTTAGGAGAGACGATTTCAACCTTGATTGGATTTATCCTTGTTGCAGTAATTCATGCGACAACAGCAACGCTCTCTTAAAAAATCCTGATACTTGGAACAGAGACACAAATCAACTGCGAAACATAAAGCCCATAGACAGGAGAAGCAGGAATATTGCCACATAAATATGGGAAGTTTACAATAGAAAAGTTAAAGTCATCCCGTTTGTCGTTAATCTTAGAAACAAGTTTTCTCTCTTGGTCTATTTCGAGGAATAAATCTAGATAAGAAACAAATTTTGTTGAGTCTGTGATCTCCTTAATTTCTAGTTCGCTGTGAAATATTTGGTAGAGATGCTCACTGAACTTAAGATTATTCAATGACAAAACATAATTGATATAGCGAGGAGTAAAATTAAACGATCTGGCCAATTAGTTTTTGTTATTTTGCAGGAGTCCCTGAATAAATTCTGCTTCATATGAGTACAAAAAAGTCTACTAGTAGGGGTGCACAATTTGTGCCCATTGGGATGCCAACGATCTGTTGAAAAACTCTCCCACCGAATTCTACAAAAAATGTCAAACAGAAAATCCAGCATTTTAAGAATATCACCTTCACGGTATTTATTAAGACAAGCGGTGTGTTCTCTTACAAATTTTAAAGTAAGACATCTTTTCACCTAAAATCATATATTTCTATCTTGGATTTCCGTTTTGTTTAACAAACACCGATGTATCATTAAAATTTTTCTTACGACGGTCTGTTGTGAATGCGGAATCGTGGTATAAAGGGTTGAAAATACAAACGTTTCAATACTTGTACAAAATACAAAAGAATCGGCTTTGAGGTATTGAAGCAGATCTTTTGAATTTTTAAATATCCACATTTGAATAAAACCGCTTGTGGAGTACGCTTCATTACAGTACTACTGAAGGTGACAATATATATATTTGTAATTAATTTAGAAAAAGGCATGGTGAAGCACCTGGATGAACCCGCTATATATTTTTCTTTATATAGACACTTATGTAGTTTTGGTATCCAGAATAAAGAAGCAAGATCCGACTCGTCGTCTTTAGTGTCAAGCAGCAATCAAGATAGTGTTTTTACAAACAAATACAATGTTATTGTGCACTATATTAATAAATAGTATGTATGTGATAGCAGTTTTTTTTAGATAGTGTTGCGTAGACGTGATCGAGCCCCGTTGGGAGATTATCGGACAAAGGGTTACGTTATCGTATCAACCTGGTCCCAGTTGTTCAACTTATTTAACTAAGTGTTTGTTTAACACTTTTAACTCATGGTTAAATTTTAA
The DNA here is from genome assembly GCA_034783895.1 of Geukensia demissa. Lineage (NCBI taxonomy): Eukaryota > Metazoa > Mollusca > Bivalvia > Mytilida > Mytilidae > Geukensia > Geukensia demissa. Next base: position 2,655 of record JARWCS010341391.1, on the reverse strand, counting down.
CCTGTAGTTTAATCCTGTACTTAACCAGGAGTTAAATTTAATTCATGGTTCAATATGTTGAAAAACGTGACTCTGGTTAAGTGAACAAGTGAGATACATCAAAAAGAGATCTTGCCGCTTTTTCACCACAAAGTCAGGGTCTTCCATGTCCCCCCTAAATATCAAATGGTTGCTCCCTGAACTTTATTCAGTCACAACATTTCAGTCTGTTACGAATTTACACGAGTGAAGTAATGAATAAGAAACGGCATTTCCATGTTTCAATCGTCGTTCGAGAAGGAAGCACCACTAATAACAACCGCATTGGTCCCAAAATTTTTTTTGCGGGAAACGTAATAAATATGTTCATGTTTGACGGCATTGTTTCGAGATTGTATCTTATTTTAAAGTTTGTTATTTCTTAATGTCTGTACGAAGTGTAAGTACTTTTAGCTATTAGCCTGTTAAATTTCATTTCTTTAATTTCTTTTTGCACGGACGTTCGCGCCAATCGGAACTATTCTGCCAATCGCACTTATATTCTCCAAAAACAGAGTTATTTTGATAGTAGAGGCTGAGAGTGGAAATAGTCGAGTGGTTACAATTGACTTTCGCGCATACTTAGAACTGAAATGTTCGGAACGGACCTTACAGCGGCACTCGGAATGGGGATATTATGGATTTAGTAAGTTGAGATAAATTAGTTAAGAAATTACAACATAAAATTTCACAGTAAATTATATACTTAACTTTTTATTATTATGTATAATCATTGACCCAAGGGAAAAATGTCTAGAAAATTTCAGTCCGCAATTTTAATAGAATAGATGCAGTGTTTATTATGAAATTCAGGTTGTTTTATATATTATATACTCGTTTCTGGAGTACCATATAGAAGGCTATAGTTGTATTACTAGGTACATGTATGCATAATTCAGCATATGTCTTTGACAGAAATCACATTGTCATATTACATGACTTGAACTGAACACCTATTTTTGTCGACTCTTTCATTTTTTACCAATATGAAGTATGACATAATTTTAATTCTCGTATAATGTGTTTTTTGAGTTTATATACCGAGGAAGTCTGGCAAATACTTTATCTGTAGTGTTTATATAATTGTTTTTAATATATATACAATCCAAAATGTCGGATAAAGATTTGTGAAAGACTTAGACTATAATTATATCAATGAATAATTTATTTATATTTAACATTCTTTTCTGTTCGCTCTTACGCGGGAAACATCTTTAAAATGTTTCGCAACAATTGTTAGTGTTTATTTCCGTGTTTAATCGAACCTTGTTCCACTTCAACATCAATATTTCTTTCGATGTTTGTTTTTTTTCCGTTTCAGGTGAAGTAGGCTCAAGACTCTATACATTCGGTATGTAAAGCATATTTTGACGGTTTTAATTAATAATGGTTATGTTTAAAAATAACAGAAGGTTTTGTATAAAACAAACTAAGGTGAATCCTTAAATAGCTTAAGCAGTTAAAAAACTAAAAAATAGTAGGCAAATTTTCAGAATTATGATAGCGTTCGTTGTAGTCAACACTGAAAAATACGATTTATCAATTCATATGAAAAACAATTTAGTAGGTGTTGTTTATGTCTCTTGTAATTTGTTAATTACATTACATGAAGATTGTAATATACATGTAATAATACAGGACGTGAATTACTGTTTCTTAATTGTATTACTCTAGCTTTTCCCCGATGAACAAATACATAATACATTGAACTTTTTTTCGGATTTTCTCTACCGACGTCACTGACAAATATTCTCAAGAATCAGAAATATATTTCTAGTGGTGACAAGCATTTGTTCGAGTGAAATTGTATAGTAACAGCTTTGCGTCTTACGTACCACAAATTCATTTAAAAATTGCTAATTGAAGAGAAGCAACTCCAATATTAATGTAGATTGTCTGGTACTCTCTAATAGGTCACACTTTATTTAAAACTTGTCAATATAAAGTTTTCCAAAATTCAAAACAAAAGATCACAATTTCTGAACGGAACTAAATATTCAAACATTCAGTGTATGACGATTTGTTAGACAATTGTTAGGGTATCTTGCTTTGGTTATAAGGCCCCGATAACCCAAAAACAGCATTACACGTACATGACGTTTTTTTTGCCTTTCTCTACATTTGTTTAATATGAAATAGGTGTGACCTATAAGGGGGCGTAGCACTAGGAACAAAGATTTAAATAAATAATTGTTGGAATACTTGTTTTCTGTCTTTTGTTACATAAACTTAAATCAGTTGTCTGGCAAGATTGTCGACGTTTTTTGTTTTTTTGTATATTGTACAGAATTTACTTTGGGAACCATATTGCTTGATGTTAAATTTGTGTTTGATAAAGGACAAAAAGTTAAAGTGTTATTCAGGTTGTTTGAAGATGTTTGTGGATGAGTATTGGATACATGTTGAAGAAGCTTGAAACAGAGACATATAATACAAATAATACATATAATAATTGTATTATATGTCTCTGCTTGAAATGATTTTTGTGGAGCAATAGATCAACAGTTCTACTTTAAGGGGAATGAATATATTCTTCTTTTGTGAAGCAAATAACATTATTTCATTTCTTCCCTGAAGCCATATATTTATGTTAGTATTCATGATTCTACATGCTACTCCAATTTCACAAGATGTAGC
>JARWCS010341381.1:0-11541 GCA_034783895.1 Geukensia demissa | reverse complement strand
GTAGGGTTCGTGTTACTCCAGCTTTAGTTTTCAGTGTAGTGTTGTGTGTTCTATGTTTGTCTTTCGTTTCATCTTGTTGGCCATTGTCTTGTCTGTCTTTCGACTTAACGATTTCTGTCTGCCCCTATGGTATCTTCGTATTCCTTGATAACAAACCTTGTTCTCTTTAGCTACTTCATTAATTAAAAAACGCCAGGCTGTATTTAGTTACAAATTATCATTGCTAGTCAAAGAAAAATAGGTACTGTTCAAGTGCCAAAAATAAAAATCAGCGACAGCATGTAGGACAAAAATGTAACAAAATATTGACTAAAATTAGTTTCGTGAAAATTATTTTGAATTTATCAATGTTAATGCCAAAAAAGACAATATCCAAAGATCTTAAAATAATGTTGAAAGGTAACCTTTATGTATACGTGTATTCAAGTAAGTGACAAATCCAATGGTTTTGTTTGATTGAACGAGCGTTAAAACCACACTACATAAACGTTTGAGTGTGATATTCCGTTTTTTATCATTCTTTGGCAGGTTGAACCGAAGTTTAAAATGATATCTTGTTATTTATGACAGAAAATGTTTTGACTAATTTATGGTAACGAAATCCTTGACTTAATAATTTGCTGGTAATACATAGATTACGTTCATTAAAATCTAAATCACTAGCAAAAATGACCAGATGAGAAATAAATACACCGTATTAAAGAGCCAAAGGGACCTCCCCATCATGGAAGAGAACATTACAACAGGGAATGAGAAATCGACTTTTTGTTGTATATTTTAGTTTTAATAGTTTACTACATTTCATATAAAAGGGATTGAAAGACATCAACAAATGCATTATATTAAAATTTAAATTTTATGAGATATCGACGGATTCAGCTTAGTGAAAGCTTTCAGTTTTATGGCAACATATTTGCTCTGTATTTTTCTTTAAATAGGTACAAAATTACCTATTGGGTATGCTTTATGTACATTTCATAGTGGTCAAAGGAAAAGAAATTATCATGTATTTGTAACGTTCACCGTTTTATAATAATAATAATTATCATTATTATTATTATCTTTATTATTATTATTCTAATTATTATTATTATTATTATTATTATTATTATTATTTTAAAAAGCTCTTTGAGGCCAAAAACAACACAGTTTGCCAGGATATGAGAAATTAAAAAAGCTACAAAGCAACGATTGTCTAGCCGATATCGTTTTCTATTTATAAAAGCGGGTAAATGGAGTATTTTGCAGATTCTTTGAAATTAATATTTTGTACGATTTTGATGGAGTAATTTTATATGGATTCGTCTGAATGATATTTTTAGTAATGTATGAACGATTTTTTTTTTATCGTTGAGTGTGCTAAAAAATTAATGGAACAAGTTTCTCATGATTTGGATTTTTAATTGATGTGGTGGATTTTAAGACAAATGAACGATCCAAGGTCTCTAGCATTTAACTATGTCCATTATAATAAATTGCACTGTACCCACAACATTGTTGCATATGTCCACATCATATTGTTCATTTGTACAACTTTTCCAAGTCAACGTGCTTTGTTGTATCATGCAGCACATTCGATGCAACTGTAATTGATTTTCTTTCAAACTGGTTAATGAGAAGATACAAACATTTTGTTATCAATTAAAGAACGCTTTTGAAGAAGATGGTTAATTTAAAATTTGGTTTTTTTTTCTTTTTGTAAACAGATCGGACAGAAAAGGAATGGATTTAGAGGAAGTCAGGAGATCAGATATAAAAGTAGTTACTCGTTGACTCCAACTATTGTACTGAAACCAAAGATATCTGTTTTTATAGACGGCAAAGCAGTAAATGTTAGCGTAAATGTTAAAGATGATAGCAAAGCCATAAACAAAGGTAGGCAACGAGAAACATGGAAACCTTTACATATGCCAAACAGTAAAACGTTAGGATATAATCAAATGAAAAAGACACCTTTAAGATTGGCCTCTATATTAGCACTAAGGAACAATAAAAAATTCTCTGGTGCGGATGATATGATAATTGCGGAAGAGGACAAGTTAAAACATACCTTAAATAACAATTTTAAGAGCAGAGTTGAAAGAATATTAAACCTTATTAAACTAGGACTTAATCGTCAAGCCAGAAAGCTAATTGTAAAGCTATACAGAAGTGTTGTGGTGCGAAAAAAGAAAGCCCAAAAGATTCAAGCTGTAAGGAATAGAAAGACGACTACGATGGGAGCAAAAGAACTATCCAGCATGAACAATATAGGTTTGTATAAAATTCTCTATTTTTGCGCAGCAGCAAGACTAGCTAAACAAAGAAATGACAGGTTTCCAACATTTCGACTTACAAGGCTTTTTCAGCTAATCATTCCTACAGCCATACACATAAGAATAGGAGATGAAGCATGCTTGTCCATGAGACAGCCATCCATCAAATTACAGTATAATTTATACTTCTACAGGTCTCATTATAGCTTTCAATAATGAACTGGAGTCTATCCCATAACAAAAGCTGTAAATGACCCTCAAAAAACAAAATGTGAAACTATTCAAAAACACGTCAATCAACCTATTCTATTGCAAAATGGTGAACAAATGACAATTAATGTCTAATAAAACAACGACAACCACTGGATACAGGTTCCTGGCTTGTATCAGGCACTAGTAACGATTCAATTTTAACAAAAAAAAACTAATAACAAATAGAAAGATAAAAAGACGTTCCTATCTTGAATGAAAAAATCACTGTTTCTGACAGCTGGTCATAACTTAAAAAACCATTTGATAAGCAAACAAGGTTAACCAAACTTTTTATTGATGTAATACTCGGTACCTTTTTTTTTGCAAAAGGTGCTGACAACAAAAGAAAGAAAATGCAGAACCAAAGGAAAGCAGTACGAACGCGAACGCTAATAAAAGTGCCAACATGGCCGATAAAAATAATAGATTCACAAGACAGACAGCAAAAAAAATACGGAAAAAAGACAGCTAGTGTTGTTAATAAGGAACAATTGTCAAATGTCAATAGGTTTTTCAATAATGTTAATTTGCGGAACAGAAAGAATAAAGAATATACAAAAATGACAACAAAGGCACAAAAACAGTCTTTCAACATCAGACAGTCGGCATATCGAAAGAAATTACAGAAGGAATTGAATAACAAATATGCTACAAAGACTTTTAATAATCTTAAACGGAAACAAGCGTCATATGTTGACAGGTTAGTAGGCCTAATGAATTTACAAGACAGAAATAATAGAGTGTACGCAAAAGAGACAGACAAAGTGCATCAAGATAAACAAATCTCAGATGTTAACTTTAGGAGTTTACAAAACAAACAGCATAATAAAAATGAAAACTGGATAGCTGAACCACTTACGCTGGAACAAGTGTCAAACCTGAAAATTCTCCAGTCCAATGTTAAAGCTATATTGGAGCTACTTAAACTGAAAAAATATCAGGAAGCTAAACAATTTCTTGCAAGATTAGGCCATTTCTACAATATCATTTTAAAAGGAAAAAATGATTCAGTTACTAATAAAGCCGAAAGTTTGCCAGGCGATTTAGAGGAAAAACAAAGCAAGAAAATAGATATGAATTCAAACCTAATACAAGACAGTGGAAAACCTAAGGAAAGCATATCCGGTGAGTAATGGCTATTATAGAATTAAAATATCTGTAGTATATTTCTGATCATTCTATTCAACAGAAATGTTTTATGGACAAGCTCCGGCCGTGCTTGAAGTATGCTGTTTTATCACTCTGCCCTTAAGTAACATTTTATGTCGGGTTTTTCAGAACGATATTTTTGTAAGAGTAATTATATGTTTATATTTATATTAATATACAGGGATATATACTTTCATGTTTATGTTTGTTCGGCCTGTTCTCCAGTTGACTTAGAAAACTTTGGTATACGTAGGTAATGGGTATTTTGTATCATGCAACTCAGTAATTAAGATATCAAAATAGTTTTAACATGACAGTAAAATACTCAAATTCAGCCATTGGATATTTTGGATATGACAAAGCAGTATTGGTCAGATGAACAAAAATTTTGAAGAAAGCCCTTAAATCAAAAGACGCAGAAGTTAATTATGAAAAAGGAGCGAAGAAAACTAAAACCAAAAAGTACACAAAACACTTGATAGTAAATTTAAAACTATGGCCTACTTTTAATCATGTCTATGTTTGAATGATCAGCCAGCCTATACCCTTATTGTTTGATTTTCTTGGTTATTTAAGAACATTATTGTAAAACTTTACTTAATATCTCAAGGATTTTGTGATTTTTTTCACAGTCAGCTGATATATGACGGACTGCAATGGTCATTGCATGCAGCTTATTGCACTGGCTTTGTTAAGATATTGACTAAATTGTGTGGATTGATTTAGATTTGATTAATTGCGTGGACGAAATCCGGTTTTTTTACACATGTGGATGTATTAAACCAGACTATATGTCCTTCAAGACTGGAAACGATCGAGAGTTTTATTGCACTCGACCATTGGGACAATCTTTTTTTTATCAATCTTAGTGATCTGAACAAATGATCTTGTCTATCCGATGCCCGTTGATTAATTTTTCATTACAGATTTTCTTAGCAACTACATTTCAATAAATCAGTAGTAAGTTTTAATTTATTTTCATGCATGTTGTCCATCTTGTTCTTAAGTCACATTTAATGGAATGTCTCGTGACAGATGCCTTTTTGGTCAGTAGTAAATATCTTCCTGTATTCTTCAGTCGAGGCAAAAATGTCTAAAGCCTGTGTTGCAAAATATAGTCCATATTTTCTTTGTTCCATTTTTAAATTAATTTCAATAAAGAGGAGTTGCTATAATATGACATGTAATATGACATGTTTGAAACATGCAGTGCTGGTAATACTTTTATTCTAAATAATTTGCTAATGCAATCAAATGTATTTAATATATACAATAATTTCGGTTTTGCATAATGTGTAATTTTAAAACTATCAGCTGGAGTATTCAACGATACTTAAAAAATAACTTTGATTACAAAAATACTCTTTTGAACCATTACTCTTCCATCCGATATCCGGGGACATGCACTTTGGAAAGTCAATCTTTCTCATCAACTTTCGTAATTGGATCTTAATATCAATGTTGGATGTAAACGGTGTCAAGATTGAAGCATGCCAAATTCAAAGATAAAAAAAAAATTATATTTCGGATGAGAACACTGCCAAAATTTCAGTAGGCCTATCAGCGATACCAAAAATTATTTTAATTACAAAAATATTCCTTTGAACCTTTATTCTTCTTTAAAATGTCTGGAGACTTGCACTTTGGAAGGCCAATCTTTTTCATTTTGAATAAACATAACTGTCGTAAATACAAGTATACCAACGTTGAAATAATATGGTATATTTGTATATGCTATATGTACATTTCAAGGAGTAACATCTCATTAGTAACATTTAAACCAAAGCATAGATTCAAACATCGTAAAAGAAATACACAAATCCAAACAAATCGAAATAGCAAGCCAAATCAAACTACTAAGTGCAATACGTTTTGAAGTCTTTACGTATCAAATGCAGCAAATGTCTGTAAAACATCTTAATATCAATGTCGGATGTGACCACTGATAAGTGATATCAGCAACAGGTAACGACATTTTCGAGATCTTCTCTTCCTCACGGTGTATAATCGGAATGCTTCATTTTGGAATATTTGGTACGGTGACGGTACTATTTAGAATCCGGAACGGTACTTTTCAGAGTGAAACGCCTTGGAACGGCAGACTGTAAGTTGTATCTGTTTGTAAAAGTACAGATATTTGTTGACAGAAGTATTCCCGTGACTAAAATATAATCTGATGGGACATCTTAGATGTTTCTTTTGCTTTGTGTAACACATTAAAGAGTGCCAAACGGAATGGTTCTGTGTATTTCCTTGTACAACACGGGAATTTTAAGGGAACACCTATGCTGTGTTATTATTATAGACTCAAAATTTTAGAAAGACGGTTTAATATGTTAAAATTTGTGACATACATGCACTCCTTTATCTTTTCATCCATTTAGAACGCCAATTCCATTGGAGTTGGGTAGTACCTGTGAATTGTTGAATTTCCGAGTAACGCTACTATTGAGATTTCAAAATATAAGGAAACGCCATTCTTCAGATTTCCTTTCTTATAAATATATATATTGGATAACGTTTATTCTAATACATCATTTGATTACATCTTTAAAATAAAACACATTTTTTGCAACCTACGACATGTCCGTCATCTTTTACTGGTAATTATATGTCTCTGGGGTGGGGGAGAGAAAGAAGACAGAATAATGTGTGGTATGCCTTTAAAACACACATAACCGACAAGTAAATGAAAATCAAATAATTGAATGTGTAGGCTGTATATAATAGTGCAAATATTAAAAAGAGCCTAAAACTTGTCATTTTTTATCGAATTTAGCTTTATTGGTCATTTTCTATTAGGTTGGTTTTTTTTTCAAATTAACTCGTATATTGCCTGAAATATTCAATTCCATGTGTTTACATTTACTATCTCTGCTTACATTTATCAAGTCAAACGCTTCAAATTCTCAAACAATACAACAACAAAAACGGTTTCGTTGCGGACAGCTATTTCTTGTGAGATTTTGGTTTTTATTTAAAATCTCTGCTACTGGAGATATCTAAACTCCGTAGTATTTAGTTATATGATGTGTAACAAGAAATCAAGACATATGAAAATTAAAAAGATATGGGTTAAATTTCACAGCGACTACATTCCAACCACGAGAAAAACAGAGGAATTTACAAATCAAGAGGTCTCCACAAAGCCTTCAAAAAGGATGGAATGCCACTTCTTTTGAAATATAACATTTCTACCTTACAAGTAAAAAATCGTGTATGCGCAAAATAATACTGCTCTTACCTGAATATTATCAAAAATGAACATGTAACAGAACAATAAACAAAAAGACAAACCTATGACACTATTCCGGACTTAGGACAGGCACATGAAACGTGTGGAGGGGGTTGAACTAGTTTAGTGGGTACCCAACCCTCCCGTAACAAGTGGCCAAAGGAAACGCCATTGTTGTTTGCTGCGTGAAAAGCGCGGATGAACAGTCACAGGAACATGTATATATCATGCTAGTGTTTACTAAGTGGAGATCGGTCGGTGGGAAATTGGAGAAAGGAAGTGGGAAGGAGTATCCTTGTCCGCCAATCAAAACAAAAGGATGGGAAAAATCTGTTGATATTACTGAAATCACTCACTGAGAAGGACAGTTGGCTCAGAATTATCCAAAAGACCATCCTATCAAACTATATTTGCAATTTTTAAGTTTAGAATTAACAAACAGATTTTTCGTGAATTTTTAATAGGGTCCTATGGTAAAGTAAGTTCGGATGTGGTGGCTACCTTGGTAAGAGGGGGTATGCCGGATATAACTTTTGTAAAGAAATATCTAAGGACCAATCCACTGAGTTTGGTTGCAATTAGTTCAGTAGTATAAGAAAAGAATACTGGTTGGCGAGAGACGACTCCGGGCATAACTTTGGTAGATGATCTCAATCGAGTCTAAGAGTCATGCGTGATCGGCCCTTTTTTAACAGGCGTCAAGCTAGAAAGCCTAACAAAGAGCATTCATACGTGAGGCGAAAATTCACGACGTGATATTTGAATTATATTAAAAGTTTTATGTGAAGCCTGAATTATATCAAAAGTTTTATGTGAGGACTCTTTAGAGGAGGGCCGCCCAATTGTTATTCCAGCAAGAATTGGTTTCATTTGCCTGGGCGTTTCATAGAAGAAGATTTGTTGCAATTGTGGAAGGCGACGTAGGGACGACATGCACAGAGTAATGATATTAGCTTACATGAGAACCTGGCATGGGTCAAATGAGCTAAAAAGGACGCAAGCAAAAGCAAGGCAAAAATCTTTGGAGTTTAATTCCTCCTTAAATTCAGGAAACTCATGTTTTTTATACATTCTATGGAAACGGAGGAACTTATTTCGCAAGCACCCCTATCTCATGAATCTTCGCATGAAGAAAATCCCTCGGCAATCTAATAAAAACTTTCAACAGCTAGACAAATCCATTGAAAAACATCATGAAAACCGGCAGAATCTAAAAGATATTCCTTGACACCCCTCTTGCTTTGTATCCTGCAACATTGGATTTTTCGGAAAGGCATTGACAGGGACAAAAATTAGCCTTGTAGATTTGTTTATATGTCGTTATTGGCAGATTCTTTATGTCTGTTAACCTGGAGAAAACTGTTTCCTAAACATCTGATCAGAAGCGTTTCCAAATATCACTCACCTTCTTTGTAATCTTAGCAGAAGTGTTCCTTTAACTTTTTTATTGTGCCGTTTTCGGAGTTTCTCTCTTCGTTAAACCAACAATAAGTCAAAAATACAACCAACAATGATATTTTGTTTTACACTTTCCCCTTGATCATGCGATATTTGTGGTAGGAAGGCTGGAAATAGAACTTTTCTACAGCACTTGATTGACTCGCGCCAATGTTGTTTGTTCCTCAAAAGCAATGGCACATTTTGTATGGTAATATTTTACATTCTTAGACAGTGAGGTGTTCCGTGATATATTGATGCAATATACAGATACATTTAATCTTTCAGATTATTCTTTAAAATTTCTCTCTTTCATATTTGTCTGAAATGTACCGTTACTCGTTCAGAAACGTACCGTTAGACGCCGAATATTCCAAATTGAAGCGTTACGATTATACACCGTGTTCCTGGAATAACTCAATATGTTTTCTGACGTTCCCGGTAATTTCAGATGTAAGCGTTTTCCGGTTCATTGAGATTCTTAAAACGCACAATTTCGATGCGTCTCAAAAAGGGCTATTAAATTTGTAAATTTTTGGAATTTTACTTTTTCGTTTAAGACAAATATTTGTTGGTTATGACTTATTTTTTACAAACGTTTGAAGAAAATTCTTAAAAGTTCAACTGAAGATGGCGCACGTAAATTTCAGTTCTCTTCAAGATAAGAATGCAGTAATATGAATGCGGTTATACTTATTTGAAATTCAAGATACAAAATGAAATAGAATGCATTTATGACGACTATTCACTAAATAAAATAAGTAACAACGTGTCCGTTAATACATTCAATGCATAGCAAGTACGAACGGGAAGACATCATGCACCTACAGTTCCCTAGTATCACGTAATTAAGTAATAATATAAGTCACATTTTGTATGTCGAAAACTAGGTACTCTGAAAAGACCGGCGATTTCATGAAGTTTTCGTCAAGTTTTGTGCTTGACATTTGGCAACAGTCACATTCGACATTAAACATTGCAATTTCATGATTAAATGGCAATGTTGATAGATTGCAGTTTTATACCGACACTTATAACATAAGTGCAGAAAATCAATACCTGTTTGAAATTTCGAGCAGTTGGCAGTGTGTTACAGTGAGGAATACAAATTGTTATGGAATGTTTGTTAAAAACTCGCGAAAGATGTTGTAATTAAGCCTGAACAACAGAAATATCTAGATACTTTTTAATGTATTCAAACAGATCACATTGGCAGCCTACTATGGACTTCATAATATAATTATTCATCGACACGAATTTATAATCAAATAAAAGAGAAAAAAGCAGTATCATGGAAAACGTTGCTGTTGATTTTTTGGATTGTATTTTACTGTTATTATGATTTAATACTATTATTATAGAAACCACAAAGATCTTCAACGATATTTCACGTTGTATGCAATTTTAAGTACTAATACCAGTCCACCTTACACATGTTAGAATCATTCTTATTCCGCAAAAAGTGATACACTAAAAAAAGGCTACAAATAATGATTTTTGATATTTCAATTATTTAAGTCATTTGTATCAAACTGCCTGTTCACAGAGATATGACCTGAAACATTTACAAAGGTTTAAGTGCTAAATTAAGAGTTTAAAGTTTTGCGTTGCATTCATTGTAAACTTTATCTCCCATTAACAGGCTAAGTAAACTACAGTACAAAAAATTAATTTGCCACAACATGAGTAAATCAAAAGGTTCACTACGAAATATATCATAATACAAGTTTAGCAGTGTTGAATAAATATGGAGAATTTTTATTTGCTCTATATGTACAATTCAAGGAATAGTCTATCATCAGTAGCATTAGAAATAAAACATAGGAAGTCCGAGATCCAAACATAGCAAAAGAAGTTCTCAAATCCAAACAAATCGAAATAGGAAGCCAAATCCGACGGCAGGGACAACTACTAAGTACAATACTTTTGAAACAAATGCAGCAATTTTCTGTAAAACATTGTTTTTATGATTAATTTCATGTCAGACAAGTCTGACAACTTAGCTGATGAACACCATCGGGGACTTCAGATCCACAAGCAGAGCATCGACCAAGTGGTTTCAAAATACAACTTTACACATGTTGAATAAATTTGGTGCATTTTTATATTTCAAGGAAGCTGTAGCCAAAACAATATTGAAATTTGAAATTAAAAAAATTCCCTATAGGGTGTAATGTTAATTAATTTTGCTTCATTTTATGGGTGCAGTGATGCGCGATATTTATATATAAAAACATGCCGTTTTGAGACAAATTTTGTCAATGTCAAAAATTAACATTAACATAGAAGGGTAATGATAGTTTTTTGTGCTGAGCAAAACTGAAATTTTAACTGCAGAATGAATATCGGCAAAAAACTGTCGATAAATTTCATTTGGTGTACATTTGCACTGACATGGAATCGCTCGTCAATAACGTAAAATAATTTTTCAAACAACAAGAGAACCATTAATATTATGACAAAAACTTTATTTCATTATTTTGAATTAAGAGTTTGACACGTCACACATGTCCCTGTTTACATTGTTAATCTTAATTAAATAATTTTCCAAAATAAAATCTAAATGGTTTGAACTTCAAAGAAGGAAACGATACATAACCGATATTAATGGTTAAAAAATATGTCATTATATTTATAGGGTATTCTGAATGGGAACAATGGAGTCCATGCAGCGCAACATGTGGTGTTGGCAGTTCACAGAGACGAAGATACTGTTTGTCAAAAGAAAAGTGTACCAGTTATTACAGCGTTCAAAACCGTCCGTGTTTAACTCAACCCTGTCCACTGTTTTAAAATACATTCGGGATTCCATTTACCTCGTTCTTTTATGATTATTAAATCGACAGTGTACTTTATATTATTTATACCATTGCATCAACTACTAAATGTTCCAATTTTAACTTACTGTAACCTCTAAAACATTACTTTATATTTATTGTTTTAATCCTAGGAAAATATTTTATATTTTTTGCCTTTACTGTGCTTTTTTATTTATCACGGTTAAAAATAAATAGTTTTTTTCATAAACTCCAGTAGTTTATTTCTGTCAGCAACAATCTGAACCCAGAACAGGGTTTACATGTTTTTTTTTTTAAGAAATGTGTCATCAATATAAAAATAGGAGATGTGGCATGATTGTCCATGAGACAGTAACCCACCAAATGACAATAGAATTTAAACTTCTACAGGTCCCATTATGGCCTTCAACAATGA
>JARWCS010341373.1:0-11541 GCA_034783895.1 Geukensia demissa | reverse complement strand
CGCGTTTCAGCTATACGCCAAAGTGTGACGCCGGCATTACTTGTTTTACATTGTAGACCGACTTGGCCAATTATTGTTACATTTGAATATCATCACATTTTATTTTTGGTGTCTTTACCAGCTTGCCTTAGGGAGCGGATATTTGTCTATTATAAAAGGCCTTTACTTAAAATTCTAAATCACTGAAAATACGGAAAGGCTTCGAAAAGTATTGCACATTGTAGGTGTACCTGCCGTTGGATTCGGCTTCCCATTTCGATTTGTTTGGATTTGTGTGCTTCTTTTACTATGTTAGGAATCTTTGACTTTCTATGTTTCGGTTCTAATGCTACTGATGAGAGCTTTGCATTAACATGTACATATAGCATACCCAAAATTTTTCAAATTTTATTGAACATTGGTAATTTTGTATTTTGAAACCACTGGATTGATACCTCTGCTGGTGGATCATGTCCCCGAAGGTATTCAAGGGCCCAGTTGTCAGACATAAAATTTATCAAACAATATTTTACAAAAATTTGCTGCATTTGATAAAATTCTAAAGCACTGAAAATACGGAAAGGATTCGAATAGAATTGAACTAAGTAGTTGTCCCTGCCGTCGGATTTGGCTTCCCATTTCGATTTGTTTGGATTTGAGTACTTCTTTTACTATGTTTGGGTCTTTGACTTCCTTTGTTTCGGTTCTTATCTAATCACTTTTTTCAAATGCCTGTATATCAATGACGGTTCAGTAAATTTTATTGGAAATTTGCGCTCAAGCTCCAGTAGTGAGGATGTCTCAGCCTGCAAAAATTCAGGCTTGTAATATTTACAGCATTTTTTATATTTGAGGTTGAAAAAAGTAGTTAACTTTTGAACAATTGTTAACTACATTTAGCTTTGTTAAGGCAAATATGAATTATTTAATTCATTTATAGCTGAGGTTCCTTTATGATTTTTGTGAAAGTAACAAGAATTAACTAAAACAGAGGTGAACAGCAGTTCATTGAATCTGATGTTACATATTTTTCTTATCATGGCGCTGATAGGCTGATCATGAATGGGTGAGTTGGCGTAACTCTTTTGTGCTCAATTGATGTGTTAATTAACATTTATAAGTGACACATTAGTACAAAATATAAGCACTGTGGACACTACAATTTCTTGGCTGTATGAATAGGAATATGGTCACACCTAGTCTTATTTAATATAAATAAATGTATGTTATACCATCATTACCTTAATTGACTGACGTGCTTCACAAACTAAACCTTAGTTGAGAAATGGACTTAAATGTGATAATTATTGCAAATTCTACAAAGTAACTCAACCATGAAAATGAGGTCAAGGACACATGGAATATGGCAGGAGGTTGCATGCACACCTAAGAATAAATTGGCAGACTAAATACTGTTTTCCGCCTTGTGTCTAACTGAAAAAAGACCTAATTATGCAAACTTAATCGAAGTCACTGTACCATAAAAAGATATCAAGATCAAATGACATATAACAGTCTCGAATGTAACTCTTAGTAACTATCTACAGAATTAATATATCGAGTCTGTATATAATAGTTATTGAAAAAATGAACTTAAATGTGAATTATGATGCTTATTGTTCAAAATCACTCATCCGGGAAAACAAGGATAAGCACACATGACATATGGCAAACTGAAAGGTACACATGTTAATGAATTTGCACACCAAATAATAATGATCTATCATGGGTCTGCATTGAAAAATGACCTTATCAGAAAAAGGACTGACATAATAATGTATAAGCATAAACAATATCGTTGATCTACCAAATATAGTTACTATTTAATGGACTTAGGATGAAACTTGCCAAGTCGATGGACCGTGAATATAAAACCAAGAATATAAGGCATATGTCAGACTGACATGTACTTCTTATTATGTATATGCATACCCATTATTGTTGACCTACGATATATACGATACTGAGATGCAGAACTAAGCGCGAAAACTTGACACTGAATCCGTAAATGTAAAATGAAAAATGTAACCATGCAAATTAGGTCAAAAACAAATGTCATGGTTAATCGACTTGTTCATAACACAAACTATATGCACACCAAATATGGTCTTCTTATATTTAGTTTGTTTCAGAGTTATTGGGTTTTCAAAAAACTAACCCCGTCGTCCCTGCCAGCGGAAAGTAATACCTTTAGATCTATGTCTTGCTTTCGCGAGTTCGTCACGCAGGAGAGACAAAAACAAAACAGGCTTCAAGGAGCTTGTTCGATCACCTGGCTTTCATTTGCAAGAGCAATGTTGATATTAACTTTAATTATTACATTCTATTTTTTTAATCATTTTGTTGTGTTCATTTTTGAAAGAGTGTTTGTTCAAATACGCAATATATAGGTTAAAATCTGTTCAGTGGTTTCATTCTTGAAGGTGAAAACATGAAATTCCCATAGGGTCCAATGTTTTACTAAGCCGCGTCATCTCTTGTTTTATTTGTGTTATTGTCTGCTTACAATGTATCGACTTCAAAAGTTAAATCTTATACAGTTGGTTTTTAAAGTTTGGATTTAACATCGTTTTGTCACACTTCTGTCCAGGTTAGGGGTAGTGTTGAGTGCTCGCAGGCGTATTTGGCCCCGCCACATACTGATTTTGCCTGTCCCAAGCCGAGAACATAAAATCCAGTGGATACTGTTGTTTTTATATTAAAGTGTTACTTGTTTTGCATTGTTACTTATTTGGCCGATAGTTATTATTTTTGGGTGTCATTACAGTCGATTTTTGGGGCCTTTTACGCCTGCCGTGGAGTGTGGACACGTGTCCATTATTGAAGACCTTAGGGCAATCGTAGAAGATAGAGATTTACATGTTTTAGATGGCTGTCTCATAGACAATCAAACAGCAGCTTTTTTTTTTGGTAATTTTCTTTATGATATGTATTGGCATCAGGATTTAAAGCCAGTAAAATTGCTTTTAAAGGTTTGTTGTCACACCACTTTCCCATATTAGGAAGAACGCTCAAATCATTTAAAAACCTACAATATAATTAATGTGCTTGTTTCAAGCCAGGAAGTTATAGTCAAGTACTCATTTTATGTCATATTCAGCTATAATTGGTCGATAACTAACTTTTCAAATTTTATTTTTACTAGACTTTAACCTGTAGCTTTTTCCTTGCCTTTGGCTTGTGAACTTCCTTATTTTCTGACTTAAGAATTTGGACAGGCCAAAAAGTTTGTTTGCAGTTTTAAATATATATAAAAAATAATCTATTTAAGCTAAGTTTTTTATTGTGTATCACATAATGAAAAAACTTCACAGTTAACAAATGAATGCCCTAATGGAGAATTTAGTACCTAAAGAAGAAACTAGACGTTGCAGCCATTATATCTATATTTGACAACACATTTCTTGATCTTTACAATGGGAAAATGATAAATTGAATAAATGTCAATAAACTGCAGATAAACTTAACACTGAATCTTTGAGACCCTGATGCAATTGGACCTCTGAGAGATAAACGTACCAAGTCTGTAGATCAAAGTGATTCAGTGCCTTTCTGTTTTTTACTTAAATGTGTTTGACTACACCAGAGAATTGTAGTGGTAACATGTCATCCAAAAATCAAAATATGTGCTTGCAAATTGGCTTAAATGCAAAAATGTACCAAAACACAAGTATACCAATGTTGAATTAATATGGTAACTTTTTATAAGCTATGCTATATGTACTTTTCAAAGAGAAGGCTTTCATCAGTAGCACTAGAACCAAAATTACAGGAAGTCCGAGATTCAAACATAGTAAAAGAAGTTTCTCAAATCAAAACAAATCGAAATAGTAAGCCCATTCCGACGGTAGAGGAAACCAAAACAGGAAGTCCGGAATTCAAAGTAGTTTAAGTCATCAATGCATGAATTAACTGTAGACTGATGTGGGCTAATTCTTAAATAATACTCAAGCGCTGTCCAAACACTACCATGTTTCTTTTCATTTGCAACATTAACAACAACATATTTCATGTACATGTATTATTTACTGCTGGGTTTCATAATATTGATCTCGCATACATAAGAACAGTAAATAAAGTACCTGCTATTGCTCAATATTTAGATAATAAGCGTTATAATAAGTGAACAAAAAAATGCCGAGGAGGGGATCCTTGATTCGAAAATACCAAGGTTTGGTCATAAAGCTGATTTTATGACGGATTAAAAGAATAAAAAAGGAAATATTAATGAATTTACTCTGAGAAAATAAATTTTACAACAAACAATTTAGCATTGTTTCCCTCTTCTTGGTACGCAGAAGATCCAATCCATAAGTGACCCCAATCATCAATACACAACGATCTAGGGAACGTGATGCCTATTTTATCTACAAAGATGGCAGTTAGAAGTTCTCCATGTTCAGCAAGAATATGCAAAGCGTGGTTGTTTTTATCAGCAACCACTATATTGCCATCTGAAGTTGTAACGATACCGTACGGTCTGAAATGGTTATTTCCAGAATTTATGTTAGGGCAGCCTTCGTATATCCATCTCAAATTTCCAGTTTGGTTAATGACAACCAGTCTACCTTGAGTAGATGATGTCCAATCACAGACCACAATATCATCATTGATATTTGTTGTGATTTTGCTGGGTCCTGTAAACAGTCTGCCATTGTCCTGGTCATACTCGTACAAACGTTTTACTATTTTGTCTTTGCTAAATACAATTATTTTTCTGCAACTTGTTTCATTCATATAAAACGGCTCCCCTGCATCTCTCACACTTACCATAACGTCGTCATCTTTTGTTACATGAATAGCTTTTACCATTAACGGTGCGATATCTATAAAGCTGCAAATTTTACCGTCTGCTGATATGTATCTTACTTCTGATGTTGACTGAGGAGTCAGCATCAGTACGTTGTCTTTGGTTAAACTCATGTCAAAAACATGAATGTTAAACTCTTGTTTTACTTCCATGGTGTCTGTAGGTTTGATTTTCTGTAAACAAGTTCGTTTACTGTGGAATGTAGAAATCCAAACTGTCTCATCATCGAGAATAAGAATGTTTTCAATATTGTAGTGATTGGTGGAATAACTCTTGATTACTTGAAGTTCGAGTGTTATCGGGGTCTTAGATAACTGTAATGATCCGAATAATTCCGGGATTGTGTCTGTAGACATCATTTCACATAAATTTATGTTTTCGTTAAGCGCAATAAAATTAGCGTCTCGGATTCTGGGTCGTGTTTTTGCGATTGTTGCAGATAAAATTATGTTTCCCTCTTTGGATTCACGTACATTTTTTATTGTTTCCACACAATCGGCCAAATTTTGTTCCATATTATCAAGATCATTTTTTCTCTTCTGAAAAATAATGTTTTTACTTTTTCTCCTTCTTTCAACTTCACTACGCAGATGAACAGCATATCCGTGAATAGAATCAATGATTTCTTGTTCTCTTTTATCAATCATGTCTCTTACGTCATCGACATGTTTACCCCATTGTTCTTCCAAGCTTAACAAACTTTCACGTGACATTTTTACAGTCATCAGATCCTCTCTTGTTTGACTTTCAATTCTTGCAAGCACTGAAAGTTTTTCGTCACATATTGTATCCAAGGCCTGCAACTCATGTTTCTGATGGAAAGAAGAAATGCATGCAGGACAAACCACTACTTCGCAAAGTTTACAAAACATACAGGAAAACTTCTTCGTATGAAAATCGCAACAAATGTTGTCTACTCTTAATTTTTCAGCAATATGGTTTGAAGATTGCAAATCGTATATCTCATGTGTTGTTGTAACTTTTGAATGTATCGTTCTACACCTATCACACATTAGCCTATTGCAATCCACACATTTATGTCGTATGTTTGAATCTATTTCACACAAATCACATACTTTTGGGGCCTGTGCCCTTCCAGTTTCGTCAGCAGCCATGTTAATTATGTACAAATTTAAGTTTCACATCCGCCGTGGAATTACGGAAATATAACCTGGATCATATCGCTTCTTGAAACAGCCCAATACTAGGAATCTGACTAAGTGTTATTTATCTATTTATCGAATTAAGTGACTATTACTGACTCATGGGACCAAAATAGCGGGCACACAAACGATCTTTAGTTTAAAACATAAATGTAAAATGCAGTGTTCATTAACTTGTAACCATCACTTAAAATAAAGTCGTCAACTTCTGTCACATGATTAGATACCTGTCACATGATCATGATACTATAAAGTCCTTAACAACCTGTCCATCTGCATCAGATCATGAGATAAGAACGTTATGCTGGAATAGGTTGCATTTTTCAACTTAACAATGTATGATAGGTAACAAATAATGATATGGTCTGTAAATGTTACAATAAAAAACAGATATAAAGATGTGTATAAAACTGAATATGAAAGATTTAAACTTAGTATAGGCACATGCGTTACATCAATCAAAGGTATGGCTATTATTGTGTCGTATAAAATGAGTTTTTCTTCAATATTATTATTAATAATGGAAATACATGAATAGGGTGAGATGCAGAACTTAAGACTTAACGATTTCTGTCTGCCCATTTGGTATCTTCGAATTCCTTTTAAGTTTCACATCCCTACCAAGACATTTTCCCAGGTGCCCTCCTCCCCCTCTTCCCTGGCTCACCTGTTACAAAGATAACACGATCCTTTGTCTTCTAGTACCAGTAAAATCAACTTGAGCATTAACATTAATCGGAGTCGTCGAAACATAGTCCAGGTTAGAGTGGCCTTATTCTTACTGGATGCGTGCTTCTTCTCTACAGGTTTTTACGCGATTTTGAAATTATTTTAATATACATTATATTTATAAACGTACACTACTCACCCACTGCTGTGTTAATATTGGCTTTTAAAATTCCTTTTTTAAAGATGTGAGAACATTGTAAAATCGAATTTATACTTATCTCTAAAAGAACAATTTCCAGAAATATCCGTTTAAAAATTCATCACTTTTGTTAAAGTGTGTGAAGGAGTGTCCAACTGAACTTGAATTCAAAACACTGATTTTATATAAGAGAAATACAATGACGCCGTTTAAGTAAAAAATTGTGTATTCTGATGTCAATAATATATATATTTGACAATGGATGCCAAGCTTTGGACACTCGTTTGTTTTCGCAGTGCTCAAACTAAGAATCGCAAACGAAAAAAAAATGAAGGAGCTAAGATTTTAATTTAAATTTTTTTCTTCAATATTTTGGAACTAACTTCATTTTTTTACCGATCACTTCTATCATTGTCTTTTTATTTTTAGGTTCACTTTGATATTTCCTAGTTCCCCAACAGCATATCAACAAAACTGATTTACATTTTACCTCCCCTTTGTCAATGGTTTTCAAACAGATTCTAGCATTCTTTATTTTTGTTCTTATGGTTATATTTTGCATACGTTTTAGTATAATTCATATTTAATATACATTTAACTTAATTTTTTGTTTGTCAATTTTTTGGAGGGAACGAAGCCAATTAAGCCCCACCTCATTGAATTCACTCATGTTCAACATATTAAGACTTTACAACTGACAAAACAAGGACTGCTTATATTATTAACTAAATAATTCAAAACTTCTGTTTTTTAAGGTGAAATTGTAAACTCCATTCATTAACTTCTACTGAAAACCCAACTTAAAAAGTTTCTTGGGTTTACCAAAAGACAAGGGTAGTTAAGTCCTGTTTTTTGTCCAAAGAAATAGGCTAAAAATGAAAAGTGGCTAATATCTAATATTCTATATTGTTTGAGTTGAAAAATATCTATAAAGGGAAAATCAAACAGTTTTTTTAGTTTAAATGGTCATACAATGGTCAAATGGCACTTAAAAATTGCTTTAATGTGGAAAAAATTACTTAATCTAATATAAATTTTTTCATACCAATTTGTCATTTTTGATATAGATATCAATAAATCATCAGAACCAACAATTAAAGATCTATCAAGTAAAAATGTTAAGTTAAAATATCTGTGTGAAATTTTTGCAGCTCCTCTTGGACAAAACACCTCCAGAAATTAAATATTTTTACAGGAAAAGTTACATTTCTGTTAAAGTGGTCAAATGTGGGCTGATATTTTGTTGATAATTATATAAGTTATGAATTATTAAAAGACGGTTATTTAACAGCATTTTCACAACAACTTATTATTTTGTCATAATATCTAAAATCTGGGCAAAATATTGTGCTTTCTGTACCTACACCTTTCAGTAAAGAATAAATAGAATTATCTAATATAGTTGTGGTAAAATTTCTACGTGATCTTATTTAAACAAAACCATCTGACTTCAAAATTCAAATTTCTAAAAAATTGCCAACTTATATTCTGAATAAAAAATTAATGACACTAAATTTAAGAAATTTATTACAGCAAAATTTAACACAAGGCTAAATTATAGATACATTGATTGTAAATGCAATCCCTTTGTGGCATAAAAAAAGAACACTTGCTCTAATCTCAAACTTTATAAGTTGTCTTCGGATGTAATTTCTCCTAAAAGCAGGCTAAATCACCCCTTCACAAATATAGGTTTGAGGGAAAAAAGCCTTTTACAGTCTTTTTTATGGTTCATTGTTGAAGTCCGTAATGGGGCCTGTAGAAGTTTATATTCTACTGTCATTTGGTGGGTGGCTGTCTCATGGACAATCATGCCACATCTCCTATTTTTATATTGTCAAAAACCCATTTTCAAAGCTGTCATTCTGCTTGTGTTTGATAATGATTAAATGATCTTTACTGACATACAATAACTTTCAAGTGTCCCTTAATTCATTATTGTTTTTTAAATTATTTTTGCCAAACTGCCATGTTAGAAAAAAATTTAAATGCCTCACTTTCAGCCATTTAAATGTGAAATAGTGGTCACGATGAAAAGGTTTAAGAGGCAATTGGTACAGAAAACTTTTCCAACACTTATTATTTTTATTTTATTGAGTTTTTGCAAAAAGGTTAGAAACTTTGAAAATCCCACATGTTACTTTGACCATATCACCTGGTAAAATTCAAACATTTATCTTATCATCTGTGACTTTTGAGATTGTTGGCTGGTTATAATATTGCTTTAAGGCCTGTGAAAAGTTTTACGCTTACATCACAGTACATCTGGCATAAAATCTTAATATGCCCTTGAAAATCTCAGTTTTACATTAACATGCATGTAGCAAAAGTAACAACAACTCAAAATGTGTAAGAATTTCATTTATTTCTTTGTACTTCTACACAAATACAGTAGTTAAAATGTAAATAAATTAACTAAAAACAAATAAATAAAAAAATGACTGTAGCAGTACAAACAGAAATATCAAACTGTTCCAAGACAAAATTTGACTTTATGAAACAGTTGTCATACTAATTCTGAAAACATTTACAACAATGTGTAAAAACAGTTATTACAACATAAACGAAAATTTACCAATCAAACAGAAATTACGATATTTATATTAAAAATACATTTATTTGAAAATTTTCAAATCTTACGATAAAGTTGTAAATGTTCATAGAATTTTTCTGTAAGTACTCTACAATGTGGTCCTTTTAAATGTAGATTACAGGCACAGTCATTACATACAACCTTACAATGTTTTATAATGAAATCTCATGAATCAAATGACAAAAAATTCCATTTACAAGAAAATTTAACCATGAAAATGTCTTCATAGACAATGCAAAATATTACAAAAATTGAAAACAGACCCTATACAATTTCATTAATGTATTTTTATGTCAGCTTGTAATTCTCTTAACATCAATGTTTATATAGTTTTCCTTTCCATTTTAATACAGTTCAATATGAAATCGGTTTATCCTTATTAGGTAAGGACCACATTTGTAAAAAGGTGTGTATCCTACATGACAATAATCAATATCACATACTGTCATTGGAACGGGATACACACAAATTAACCTCATCCACCTCCCCCACTTCTCCTTGGAGGTCTAAATGATGAACCACCGTAGTCCCCCATCAATGGATTATAATCTAAAACAAAAAAGGTATCAAAACAATTAATCAGTAAAGCACATGCATCCACAGCTAAACTTGACAAAGTGTATACGAGATTGTTTTTCTGTGAGGGGGTGGTTACATACTTTGTTATACACATACTCATGGCCCAGCCAAATATCATGTGTTATCGGACCCGTCATTTATAAGAAGCAGTTTTGATAAAAATATAATGTGCTATTTGTAAAGCTGTTGTTCAGGTCAAAGAATTATTTGCCCAAAGTATTATTTGTTAATTGTTTTGTCTTTTTGCCCTTATGTTGTCTTTGGTGGACAAAGATTACAGTGTAATAGATGAGCATTCACTCCCTCCACTATGCTCCTCTGTAGTTTCTGATATATATTGTGCCATAAGTTAAAAAAGTTATAGATAATAACAGCTATGTGACAAAAGTATATCGATGGGAAAATAATTTACCATTTGTTCTTAATCTGGGTTTTGGTTTCAGTGGTTTCGTAACTTCTGTTTCTTCTTTCTAAAAAAAAATATCCACTTGTAAATCGTTATTATGACCAAACAGCCTTTTGTTATATATCGATTATGTATACAACTTAATTTTAACTACTAAACCATTATCAGCCTACATTGACCAACCTGGACTAAAAACAATAAAGCTGTGTGCTCATCGGTATTTAACAAGATCACTGACAGTGAACTTTCTCATAAAACAAACTGTAAAGAATTGTACACATATAAAATTGTTTTTCTCAGTAACAATGAAACCACAAAGCGCCTAGAAGTAAAGCTAATAAAGTCATATAATACTATCTCCAGTTTATAAGTACTCTATTTTTATTGCTACATTCTAATGAAATTATACTTCTTTATAACTAATAATACGTAGATGTTTAATTAAAACGGAAATTGTCTATAAAATGGTTACATGAAATGGTTCGTTTACGATGTATAATAGGAAAGCATCCGACACATTCATCATCAAGTAATGACAAGTATTTAATTGATAAGTCTTTATATGAAGGGATAATCAAATTCTATTTGGTAGTTATATCTGTAGGATGTTTAATCAGGAAAAAAATTAAAGAAAAACATTAAATGTGCTTGTACTTCGAACCACGGTCTGGCCGATTTGTTTTGTGTGAAGTGAATGAAAATCATGTCAAGACTGGAGTTCGATGTCCCAATACCCCGTAAATTCTTCTTGACTTTTTAGTAACTTTCAAAATAAACCATCAGCTTGATGCAAATATCAAAGAAAGATAAGCTATATCGTAAAAAAATCATTTTCTGAAAATGCTAATTCGTCTGTTATATATTTTGGCCAAACGGATTCAGGGTATTTTATGTGTATCCTGAAACAAGACTCAGCCGCCGTGGCCAAGTTTTAGTCTGATTAGGAAGAAATAAGGAAAAACTGAAAGAACCTGGCGAAGATTCAATCTGTTAAATATTGTTCTTTTTGGCCAAGCACCTACACCATGTTCAGAGGAGGAGATATTTTTATGTATAAGCCAATCAGAACTTAGGTGCTTCGCAAGCGCAGCATGATACGACCGCAGCACGTTGAAATGTGAAAGGTGAACAAAAGATCATTTG
>JARWCS010341362.1:0-11541 GCA_034783895.1 Geukensia demissa | reverse complement strand
TTGAGCAGTGACTGTGTGGACTTATCATACTGTCTTTTAGAGCCTTCACTGATAGACAACCATATCCATTTTTACAAAGATTCGTATGAGAAAAAAACATCCATTTGTATATGCTGTATTTGTTTTCTTCCTGTTTTAAAAATGATTGGTATATCTGTAAATCATGGCAACTGTGCCCCACAGGGTTCAGTGTATATATCATAATTTTTTTTTTTTTGAGAAACCTGTTATATCTTTCAATCTCACAAGAAGTCGAAGTGTAATACTTTACCATATATAGACAATCTTGTCATAAGAAGCTATATATCATCTGATCTTTTGAATAAATGTAATACTAATTAAAATATCCAAATATTTATCTTTCTTTTTGTTGTTTTGTGTTCCTTTTGAATTTCAATAAGAGATTGTCAGTATAATACATGTAAATAATGATAATGCTGTGTTAAGTATTGACTATGAGTAACAGTCCTTTCAGATTGATCCCCATTTCTTCAAACTTGGCTACTATTTTGGCTTAAACAAAGCTTAACACAACATTATAATATAAATAAAACTTGTAATCTTCAAGGTTTTCTTTTCTATTTTTCCCCACAATTTGGACAATGATGCTTATTCAATTCTGTGATGAAATTATAAATTTGTAGTGGATTAAACAGCAAGAAACCTTGATGATATAGTTTTCCATAATAATGATTATATGTTGAATGTACTCATCTTTTTGCTAATTTGTCAATGTATGCTTATGATCTTACCCTGTAAGTCAGTTTGCAGTTTTAAGGAAGTGTCAGATGAAATCTTCCATCTCACTTGACTTCTTGGCTTTTCACCTACATACATCATAGTAATTTTAAAAAAATGCTGAAACTATACTTCAAACAACATCAACAACACTTTCTACATATATGTACTAGGTATATAACAATAACCTGTAGATATCATGACCAAATAATCAATATTCCATTGTTAAGTCACAGGGCCAAATTATGGTATACTTATGAATGACAACACCAAAATCTACTACATGCATATTAAACCCTGAATATTTTGTCATATACATGATATTTTGCAAGACATGACTGAAATTTTGGTAAAAACAACTGAAACCAAATCTTCAGATTTGGAAAAAAATCATTTAAAAAAGTCAAGACTTCCAAAGAGATAAGATCAGTCTTTTTTTTGTCATAAAAAATTAATGGTATCACAATCTCTTCTAGGCTTCCCAATCTGACACAAAGTTTATGGCTTAAATTAGCTCTTTGAAAAATATGACACAAATCAGTTTGTAAGTTAATTAAGATCACATACATTACACCTGATATCATATTACCAGCGGTTGGAGTGCAGTAGAACTGCAAAATGAATAAAAATCTGAATCAAACAATAATTCAATCTTATTCCAAACATTGTTGTCTCCCTTCTTTACTTGAGATTATTACCAAAGCATGCATGCAGTTAAAAATTTGCATAAAGGTATGTTATAGTATAATAATAAAGCTGCAACTTTATCTGAATTCATCTAGCATATTTACAAAGAGTGCTTGAATAGAATTGGAGTGCCTACAAAATAGGTTTATTTTTGTCTAAAGCAATATCTAAAGCAGTTTAAACTGTATTACTTTCTATAGGTTCAGCAACATATAGTTGTTCTGGGGATTTCTCTTGTGGTGTTTTTCCAAACTCATCACACTGTAATACCTAAAACAAGGAGAAAAATATATTGTATTTTAAATTCAAAAAAATGTAAATTGTATATTTTACTGTCACAATTTGAGTTAATGGGGGCAAATGTAGCAGAGACATTTAAATGGATATATATGACAGAATGATCAATAAACAGGTACCAAAAGCTCAAAACATAATATGAATATCTCCATTCTAATGCAATCGTGATACACTTGTTATAGAGTAGACATAGGAAAAAAATAGAAATTTCATTAAAATTTGTCGTCGTTTGATATAGTTATAGAAGCAGTTAAACATAATTTCCATTGTGAAGTTATATATGTTATTATATTATAAAAATTTTAAACCAGACAGAAGCTTATACCAGTATAACAAAATGAATATTGTTAATATAATAAACAATTGACCATGTGGACATGTTTAGCTTGGTAATAGATATATATATATATATTGTGCCAGATACACAGAGAGCTGTTATAGAAATAAAGAGTGATAGAGTGTGGTGATAGATATATAGAGTGTTGGGATAGATATGTAGGGTGTGGTGATAGATATATAGAGTGTGGTGATAGATATGTAGAGTGTGGTGATAGATATATAGAGTGTGGTGATAGATATGTAGAGTGTGATGATAGGTATATAGAGTGTGGAGGTATACATAGAGAGAGTGGTGATAGATACATAGAGTGTGGTGATAGATATATAGAGTGTGGTGATAGATATGTAGGGTGTGGCGATAGATATATAGAGTATGGTGATCGATATATAGAGTGTGGTGGTAGATATATAGGGTGTGGTGATAGATATATAGGGTGTGGTGATAGATATATAGAGTGTGGTGATAGATATGTAGAGTGTGATGATAGGTATACATAGAGAGAGGGGTGATAGATATATAGAGTGTGGTGATAGATATATAGAGTGTGGTGATAGATATGTAGAGTGTGATTATAGGTATATAGAGTGTGGAGGTATACATAGAGAGAGTGGTGATAGATATATAGAGTGTGGTGATAGATATATAGAGTGTGGTGATAGATATATAGAGTGTGGTGATAGATATGTAGGGTGTGGTGATAGATATGAAGAGTGTGATGATAGGTATATAGAGTGTGGGTGTATACATACAGAGAGTGGTGATAGATATAAAGAGTGTGGGAATGGATATATAGAGTGTGGTGATAGATATATAGAGTGTGGTGCTAGATATATAGGGTGTGGTGATAGATATATAGAGTGTGATGATAGGTATATAGAGTGTGGAGGTATACATAGTGGTGATAGATATATAAGAGTGTGGGAATGGATATAGAGTGTGGTGATAGATACATAAAATGTGGTGATAGCTACATAGTGTGGTGAAATAGATATATATATAGTTTTGTGATTGATGTAAAGAGTGTGGGGACAAATATATAGAGTGGTGGTGATATATACATAGTTTGTGGTGATAGATATATAGGGAGTGGTGATAGATATATAGTGTGGTGATAGATTTATAGAGTGTGGAGATAGATATATAGATTGTGGTGATAGATATATAGAGTTTAGTGATATATATGTAGTATGCACTGATAGATACATAGAACGTGGTGATAGCTATATGGTGTAGTAAAATAGATATATATAGTTTTGTGATTGATGTAAAGAGTGTTGGGACAAATATATAGAGTGGTGGTGATATATACATAGTTTGTGGTTATAGATATATTGGGAGTGGTGATAGATATTTAGTGTGGTGATAGATATATAGTGTGGTGATATATCTATAGAGTGTGGTGATAGATATATAGATTGCGGTGATAGATATATAGAGTGTGGTGATAGTTATATAGAGTGTGGTGATAGATATATAGATTGTGGTGATAGATATATAGAGTGTGGTGATAGATATATAGTGTGGTGATAGATATATAGAGTTTGGGGATAGATGTATAGAATGCTTTGAAGACCCTGGCATTTTAATTGTTACTTAGCCTTATCTGTATATTGTTGGTATGTAGAGTCAACATGTTGCTATTGTCTTTTTTTTCATAGATGGTGATAGATATATGTATATAGATTTGAGTGAAAGATATATATCACTATAATATATATACACTATATATCAGATGTTGTTCAGGGCTTATACATGGTTTGTAAGGTGACATTCAAGGCTCATGAAATATCATTCATTATCTGTAAATGTTTTATATACTCTTTCTAGACCCTGAATAGTCATTTTGTTATGCTGCATAGCTTTACTTTTTACTTTAAAAATGTTTCTGTGTCTCCAATATAACATGTAGACAGATAAATAAAATAGAACATCATAAAGCACCTGTAAATGTCAATTTATAAAATGCATATGCCATTTCTGGGGTTGAATAATTTCTATAACTTGCTGCATCACTTTCTTTTCACAAATGATAAACTTGAAAACATTCTCTGGTATCTGCTTGTTTGTCTGTCTGCAGACTCTATATATCAATCACCTAATAATATATCTACAACACTACATGATATAACGTCTCATGATATATTTATAAGCGCACACAATATATTAACCTCTATGTTTTCTTTTAACAGAAAGTCAACCAATTCGGTTTTATCCGGTAGTTGCGGTTGCTGTAAAAATAAAAAAATAACAATAAATAACAATTTAAATAACATATCAATCATTAACAAAAATGTTTCACAACAAGTAACAATTGTAAATTGCTAATTATTAACTTAAGTTTTTTCCTTTCCAAATGCTATCATAAACAAGCATCTGGTGGGTTTATCATTATTTTGAAATTAAATACCAAGAGTTGGTGAGCAATATGAAATCCTCATGAGGTGTGAAACCTGTTTCTATTTTGATTCATTCTTTTCCATATGGCCAATTAGTTGTCAGAGTGAACACAGGTAATTATATATAGGCATTCAGTTTTTCTGTGACTTGCAAATTTTTATGCAAATGCTGACATCAACATGATGTCACAAGTAAACAACACTCTTGGAAAGCAAGACTTTACCGGGCAGCCTATAGAAATATCCTAATAGTTATAAGAGCAATGTACCAGGGTATAAAACATTCATTTATCAGATATGCATGTTATTTTTCTACATTCTATAATTCTATCCAAATCATTTGCCAAAACTGTAGAATCAATTTGAAGAAGAAAAAAATGTGATCATTGGTTTTGTTTAAAATGGGAAGCAATACAAAGATATAAGTTCACTATAAATAAAATCAAGACTCTATCAAATATACAATATCATATGTTAAAACTCTGTTTTCAGCAGTTTCATATTGATTTCATTGAATAACTTTTAAAATGGTCTTGGAATAAAAATTTTATCTTGTTGAAACAGGGTCACAATACATTTTGCATGAGAAAGTTGTAGCTAATCTGTGTAAAAATTTAATGATGACATCAAAACAATATCTTGATAAAATGAAATTCTAAAGGGAAATTCAAAGTTAACACCCTATGACCTCAAGGTCACAACATCCTTTTTGCATCAAAATGTTGGTGTTCATATAATATGCTAACCATATACAAAATTCCATAATGATATATAATAACTTCTTGAAAAACTACCTTACATCTGAGCCTTATTCGGATTTTAACATTGAAATTGCATTAAGAAATTCAAAGTTGATGACTCATGCCCTGAAGGTAATTTTATTAGTTTGTGTTTTTAATACCTTTGACATATAAACAAATCCTATTGCTTCAATATGGGGACCATTTGGTTGCTTTTTCCAGTTCATAAGCTTAGTTACGGCAAATAGATTGAGAATTTTATGTAGAATATAAGCCAATCAGATACGATGTTACAAAAATATTGCATAAGAATAAATAAGGAACAATTACCATAGACTCCTCATTCCTCCACTCAAAATAACTTAAAAGGACTCTGTCCATCTCCGTCCCTATCAATGTTTTATTTCCAGTAGCTGTTACAAGAGAAGTATATATTTTTACATTATACAATTGTACCAAAGTAATGAAATTGATTTTTTGTAACAAACAATGTTTAAGAATTTTTCAAGAAACACAGATTCTTCAGATGAAGTGTAAGTATTACTTCAATGTTTATAAAGCCCTTTGAATAAAAAAAATATACATTGATTTATATGCACAACATTCAAGAGTTCATAACTGTTGAGCAACGGCTAAGTTAGCCCATGTCACTCTTTACTATAAAAAGAGAAGATATGGGGTAAGTGCCACAGAGACCATATTCCATCTTAGTAAGAAATGGCTAAAAAGCGCTTTACACGCAATTAAATTTTGTTTTATCATCATATGCAAGATGTGTATTGTGTCTTTCTGGCATATATTCCATATTCTTTCTTTTTAATGACTTTGATTTGAAATTCTAAATAGCACATGTACAGAGATCCTAAATGTATCGAATGATACCTTTAGTTCATCTTTTCTACACTGTTAGCAAGCACATAGGTTGTATACAGATAAAGACCTATTATAGTTAATATATTAAGAATATTTTATTCATACAATTGTATTTTTGTGTAATATCTAATGGGCCTTCACCATTTATTGATGATGAGATTGTGCCAATAAAGTATTTGTATTTGTATTATTATAAGGGATATAGTCAGTTAATTGTCCCAAAAACACAAACTATTTCCCAAAGTGGAGGGCACCTTTTGGTGCCAAGGAAAAAGTCATTCTAATGAAATTCCAGGAAAATAGCAATGTTTTTCCTTTAGATTCATATTGGAGAAAAACAGTAAAGGTATAATAAGCAATTATATCGCTCTCTCTTGAAAGTCTCATTTAACAGAAATATATCTATGGTTTATGTTTTTCTTTACTACAATATAATGAACAAAAAATACCTTTGTTTGTTGATGGACTTTTAAAGTCCACATCAGAGGGCCAAAACTCCGGCTTAAACATGTTATTGCCCCAATATCCCCTCATCATTTTTTTCTTTTTGGTCACTTAAAAAGAAAAACTCATTTGTGATACTGAATGTAAAACATGTAGTGTGAAGTACTATTATGCATGCAGAACAACTTTTTTTCTTCACTGAAACCAGGAATTTAAGTACCCAATGAAATTTATATTCTTCTTTGAGTTTTAATGTGTTAATTTTGAAGCCAAGAATTTAGCTACCCATGAAACAGTAATATTTTATATAACAAGAAAAATTGATGTCCATTAATAAAATTCTCCACAGTATATGATGAAGATTTTCACCATTACATGACAGTCTCATAACATTCAGACATGTGGTTATTTCTAAATTTTAAGATTTGAAGTTAATTGCAATTTGCAGTCTCTCACTTTTCACCTGGCTTAGAAATTACCCGTACATTCGTTTTTTGCATTTTTTAATGAGTACCACAGTTTTTCCTGCCCTTACCCGTATTTGAAAAATGACCATTTTTTATATTTCTCCATTACAGCTATTTCTTTCATGGAATTTCAAATCAAAACTGGTAAATAAGATGCATGTTTTTAGTCTTCAGATAAGATTTCTTGTAATACATTTAAACTTTTAGCAATTTTTCTATCAGAAATAAATTATATTGCTATGTAGTCAAACTTTAAATTTTGATGAAAATTATCTATTTATTACATGAGTAACGTCACATGATAATAGATGAACTCCTGCCAAAGCTAAATCTGTCTGTTATTTGAAATTTGTCAGATGGCTGTCTCACTGACATTTCCGATTGATTGTAAAGACTACAACTGCTGTTAAACTGGAAGAATCATAATAAATAAAGAATGTGCACATCTGCTTATTACACTGGGTCCACACAAAAAATTATTATAGATAAATCAGTTAACCAGTTTAAGAAGAGTAAAACATATAATATCTCCATATGGTATATATGAAGGCAAAAATGGTAAAATTGACAAAAACAGGGGGACTATCCGGTTAATCCGGAAATGTGGTTCGTGAATGATTGTTAATCGGAAAATCTGATTGCGAATGATTTTGTTAATACATGTAATAGTTCATGAACGATTTGCTTTACCTCAGAACATGTTTTCATGGATGTAAAACAAATTTTCAAAAATTCTGAAAAGTTTGGAAAAAACATTCTCTTCGTATTTCTATTCTTTACTTGTTTCTCTTAGATTGTGTGACGATAAGCAAAAACATACTTCGATATCATTAAAATAAGGTAGTCAGAAAGTCATGTATGTGACAACCCCTGCCACATTTTTTGCTTAAATCTCATGAATTTTTTTATGAAATCACTAAGAAAATGCTATTCAATGTTAATATTGATCAAAAAGAAGTTATCTTTATATCAGAAAATGAGTTGTGAAAAAGTTCAGGTACAAAGTGTTGCACACTACTTGTTGGTTACTTTATTATTTCAGCACAAAGAGGCATACTTACTGTATTTCTGTGTAATATCAGAGATGAGATGTCTCTTTATAGTTACAGAGGTCTGGATAATATCCTTGTTTATTACTGGTAAGACTAAATAAAATATCAGAAAATAAATTATCTGCACCAAATTATTGTTAATTTTTAAATGAACTTTTAAATTTTCAGAGTTTCATTACTCAAGTTTTTTATTGGAATGGTTTAATATCTCTGGCCAAACAGTGATCACTTTGTTCTAAACATGATGTTACATTTCCCAATTAAACTTAAATTCTAATTTGCAGGTGCTAGCATTAAATATAAACAATATTAAACTATTGAAGTTATATGAAACAACAAAGAATTTATCATTCATAAATTTTTATTGAAAAACAATAATTGATGTGGATAAGGGAAATATAGTCTTAGAATGGACTACTTTTTGTAATTGTTTTTTTAGGCCTTTGAAAGTGTTGACTATGAAGTGCTAGCATTCATTAGCAATAGTTAAAACTTTTACATGCAAATAAAAATATGAAACTTAGAACAGAATGTGTCCATGCCGTATGTGCCCCCACCAAAGGTTAAGTCCAGTAAACTATGGTAAAGTTGCATACAAAATTTCAAATTAATCCAATGAGCAATGGCCAAGTTTTAGGTAACGAAAATTTTCAGGATGTACTTAAGTCCAGTAATCAGGAAGTTGACATGAGACATTGACAAAATTCACATTCACAATACAACTCATGGTGGTGGAGCTGCATATCAAATTTCAAATCATACCAATAAGTGGTTGTTGAGTTTTAGCCGATGAAAATTATTGGACACAGATCGACACATGGGTGACGGTCAAACTTAATGCCCCTGTTGCATATCAGTGAAGGGGAAGAGCGGCCCATGAAAATTGATTAAATTCATGGGTTTTTTCTAAAATATTAAAAAAAAATTATTTTACAATTTAAAGTTAGGACATTCTGCATTATCATTTTGACCACTTTAACTTTGACATCCTCAAAATTTTGAGAAGATTCTTTTTCATGTGTTAATGCCATGATAAAACCATTCATTTCTCCCAATCTTATTACATTACTTTGCATTGATCCACAAAGTATTGATGCACAGTATCAATGTTAGGTAAAAAAAAAATTTATTCAATGAGTTAAATATATGAAATATGGTGTATACCTTGCTTCAGGGTTGGTATATATGGCGATTGCCTGTATGCCAAATCAGTAAAATCCTTAACCAGTTCGGTAGTAACCATATCCATCAGTCTCAAAGATCCTAAAAACATTGCAAATAAGAGTTAAGCAAAGAATTTTGAATCCTAAAGACTTAATCAAAAGGTAAGAAAATCATGTTGATTCAATCATTCATTTTATGAAGTTCTAAATATTACATTATAATTTAATAACCATTGAAATAAGAAGTATTGATACTAAGTATATGTTCAGTAAGTCTCAAGATAACTTAAAAATTAAACTATTGGTATGGTTTCCTGAGCACAGAAAATAAGCCTAAATGAGATATCTTTATTTTGTATATGATTTAGTACATTAATTGTTGCTTAGGTACTATGTACTTAAAGTGGGTGCATTCCTTTATAGTTTATTTTGATTTTGCATTTGACCACAATATACTGGTAAGAAAGGGTTTGGTTCCAACAAAAACTTGTATTAGCCCTACAAAATATATCATGTGCCTGTCCAAAGTCAGGATCAGTGTAGTTGTTGCACTTTTCTATTCATAGTTTTTTTGGGTTTTTTTTAAATATAATTGCATTTGTACGATTTTTCATAAACACATTTTAATACTTTTGAGCAATCTAGAGTTTGTCACAAGAAGTGGATTTCCACCACTGCTGATGATCTTTTAGAGATCCCTAGCTTCATTAATTTCCTGTGTTTCTCAGTGATATGGAGCATGGTCTCTGAAACACTTATCCCTATCATCTCTTTTTTATATCTGGATTGGAAGGCTTATTGATTAAAAAGATATTCTCAGGGCTGAGAAACAATGTGTAAGGAGTAATGACTGTTGGCAATGGTATCATTGGTATATTATGATTGCATTACGATCGGATTTTGTGTCATAAATTAATAACTTGATTTAGAATTTAGAATTTGACAACTGTTTTGTTTATACAGAAACATAATAATTAAAACCCGCTGCAACATTGACTCACCTTTAACAGGCTATTTAAAGACAATACCATACATTTGTTTTGTGAAAATCAATATCAATAAGAAAAAATAATGAATATGGATAAAATAACAAAGAATCAACATTCTAAAGATTATGCACTATAGAATGGGCATTCAGAGTCAAAAGTCTTACTTAAGTTTATTGCTACTTAGACAAACAAGATATGTCTCCATTTTGATATAGCACCCATTTATAACACAATCTGCAGATGTGCCAATTTCATATTCATCAAGGATTTTTTTTATAAAGATATTTATTTACCTTTACAAATCAACTGTTGTCTCTGGTCCTTTTTTGAAGCAGAACTTTTAGGTAAATATAAAACCAACAGATTGGGATCCTCAGAATCCACCCAATCCTGCATCTTTAAAATAAATTTGCAATACAATATTAAAAATTGAAAATATATTGAAATGATAAACTAACAAAAGAATAACATATCAACCAGTTACTTAATATAGTATTTTTTCAAATGATATAAAAATGTACCTACCTATGTGTAAAAGGAATTATGATATAAACATAATATTGAGACATTAGTTAAGAAATGAAAAACTGTATCATACAGCACACAAAAGATGACCAGACTTCACATGTAGCTTGGTACCAGTTTTTACTCCTTTTTACATGAAATTTACAATGTGATTGTAAATATTATAGATATTGCATTAGCCAGAATTACATTTTTTGCAATTTAATTTCAATTTAAAATATGTCAAATTTTTATTTTGGTCAAGAATTACATTATGTATCTTACATGATATTGGTTGATATACATTCATAAAGCAAGTTTCTGCTTCACATTTAGACAATATTGAATAATTGAAACCAGTCAGTAACCAAAATATACATTATGAACATGATGCATCAAAATGAAAATATTTTTATATACTTAAAGTACACAGGTATATACATGTAACAATTAAGCTTAGAGTTTCAAGTTTAATTCTACATAAACATACCAAATTAACTAATTTCTTCCAATATGGATTTGGCATGGTGGTACTGAAAAATGAAATTTGTATTAACTTTATTAAACATGATAATCAAATGCAATATATACAGATTATATACATTACATATTGGTACCAGATTTTGTATCAAGTCAAGAATGTTGAGCGAAAACAGTATCACTACAAGTCGCAAAGCGACAAGTAGTGATGTGTCAACATTTGCAAACTGTCGAGACCTGATACAGAAATCTTGTACTAGGAGTGTAACTATGCACTATAATAATGTCACATAAGGCATATATTCCATATTCTTTCTTTTTAATGACTTTGATTTGAAATTCTAAATAGCACATGTACAGAGATCCTAAAT
>JARWCS010341361.1:0-15870 GCA_034783895.1 Geukensia demissa | reverse complement strand
CTACTCTCAGCCTGCGTTAATTCACTGTTACATATAGTGGGGGTGTCGTGCTAAGTATCCCTCACTCGTTCTACGTACGTCCTGTTAAACAAGAAGGGGATATTGGAAGGTATCAAAATTGCTTGAAATATATTCTCCATTTATCCACTAATATAAAGCTTCATAACAATTTTGATAGCAATTTATTTAGCGGTAGTCGCCATTTTTCATATCAAGAAAGGAATGCATAAAAGGATATATTCTTGCGATTTCACACGTCATTTCTGCGCTGACAATATCATGCTTCATCCTACATCTGAATCATAAAATTATTTTAAACAATATTGGTGGATGTTTCTTTACGTTCAGCGGTATATATTTCATGTCTACTCATGACGAGAGAATATTAATGAGTGATGATAATGAGCTCTGATTTGTAGTGGACCGACATGCTGAGGCACACAGGGCGACATATCACTTTTCCCAGACACCATTCTCTAACTCTGGGCCGACTAGACTGTGTTCTTACTCCTGAATGCTGTGGGCTTATCGGAGAAGAAGCAAATACTAATTTTAATGTCTTTGATTTGACCTCTCCTGGGATCGAGCTCACGACCTTCCGCATTCGAATCGAGCACGCTAACCTTTATACTACCGAGACGGTTAATTTAAACAATAAAAGAACCTTAATGATGTCACCACTTTACTATAATGTACCAGTATACCAAATTTCGTCAAAATCGGGGAATATTTTACGCATCCACGGTCCCTTGACTGATGTCTTTATAATCACCACCATCCAATAATTTACAATTACTGAACTTTGTGGAAATCCATCAACAAATGAAAGTGCTATACACAAAAACATGCTAACTGCAAACAAAGTGGTCCTGCAAGTGTCATTAAAACTCAATCCCATCCAAGCATTTTCTATAACTGACAACTTGTCAAAAATCAATTAGGTGCATATATTTATTACCCGTGTGCGTTGCATTGTGTCAATTTCTTTCTGCACTGATTTCCGATGAGGGTGGGGGTCACAGAATACGTGTGCATCGACGGCATCCTTGATGCTAGAAGATAATTCATGATGTTATATATAGCACTGTCATGTCGACAGAAGACGAATGAAAAAAATGTAAACTCGGTTTCTCCGCGGAAAAAGCTCTCTTTTATGGGCGCCAGTTGGTTAGTCGGGATGTATGAATTCTCAACAAACATCTCGGACGGGCACTTTATACCGCCACGCATTGTGCAGAGAAATTACCTGCTTTCAGCGCGTCAAAAATTCTCCAACTCGTAATGAGGGTCCATGAGTGGCCAGTGGCTCAGACTAAATTGCAACTCCTAATTTGGCATCCTATGGCAAGAAAATTCCGCTGCTGATATCTACCCTGTTCCCTTGTATGATTTATTGTTTGTTAACTGGTTCTCGTCCTGAATGTGTATGAAATATTTGTCGCTGGACGTTTAGCAATCAATAATTAATCAACCAATCTCCATCCAAAACATAAAAACAATTATGCGTGGTATTAAACAACAACCCGTGTCTATTACGTTTTTCTGCATGGTGACGAAAATTTTCACAATAATTCAAACTAAGCAAGAATTTGATATCGGCAATTGCTCACATGTGAACCATATATGATGTGGTCAAACACTATAATCAGGACATAACATGTACCTCCAGTATGTCATGGGACAGTAAAATGGCCTAAGCCAACAGTAAAGCTTCATAAATTGTAAATTATTATCACATCTGCATGAATGCGTGTCCGATATCAGATAAGAGTATTAAATGGTTTTGTGCCTTCGTGAACCAACTCTTAATTTGGAAGGAGGTTTCTTTTTTCCTATTATCATTAACTTATTATGGATATACAGATTCGGAAAGGACAACATGAAAAACATATTTTGTCGTAATTTCGACATCGTATGTCGATTTTACATCGTCGAAACGATGATATAGTTATATCGAAATTATGTGGAGATATGTCAAAATTACGATATTGATTTGTGGAAATTACAATGTCGTAGGCACACGTTTTAACCAGCGACCAACATATCATACAATGTCGACGTAACGACCAACATATCATTCTGCTTTCTCTTGTTTTTTTACTAATAAATCAATTTATTCGATAACAAATGTAACCTAGGACAGCACCAAGATTTCCATCAAATTATTTTTAATATTTTTACCTTTCGGTGCAAGCTGTTAGCTATATATATATAGCAATGGCATAATTGAAATGTAGGAAGAATTTCAAAATGTGACGGCAGTTTTTTTTTTTTAAATTAAAATGAGCTTTAAATAGTACAAAAATGATAAAAATCGAAACAATTGATTGTTGCCCTCCATCTTAAGAGTTAGTATTAATCATGTATCATACTTCCTTAGTAAAGGTCCATATTTTAAGTTTCTAAAACTCCCTATATTTATAGACCGCCTCGGTGGTGTAATGGTTATTTTTAGCGTACTCGCCTCGAGTGCGGAAGGTCGTGGGTTCGATCCCAGGCCGGGTCAAACCAAAGACATTAAAATTGGTTTTTGCCGCTTCTCCGCTAAGCACGCAGCAAAAATCCGGCTCAGCGTGTCGGTCTAGTACAAAGCAGGGTTCATTCATCATCATCATTCATTATATGTTATCGTCATGAATATGCATGAAATATTTGCCGCTGGACGTTAAGCAATATTCAATCAATCAATCAATCAACCTTAATTTATATGTATTTTTATATATAATTAATTTTTGAAGTCGTTTTTAGGGGGTGATATTGAGTTTATTGATTGTTAGCATTTTTGTCAGTTGTTTGTCTCTTCTCCATCTTTCCAATATGTTAGAATGATGTATTCGAATACCATGTTCAAATATTGCCAAATAAACATACTAAACCTTGAAACATATATGGTTGTAATTACCTACAAACGAAAAACCCTCACTGGAAACTCAAGTCTTGCTTATGGTATGTCCACTAAACTGTAAGAGGTTCGACAACTATTTTCTTGAACTTATTCTTTTAAATATTCGTACATTCTTTATTGAATTTGAAATTAGAATAATATTTTTCCATTACTCAGAAAAACATATAGTTAACTTTGAATGACTGCAGTCATTCAATTACAGAAGTAGATTATGACACAATATGGAAGTTTAATTATCACTTTACAAAGGAAAGGAAGCTGATGTTCTTAATCTTATCAATGAAGCTGTCATACCGGATATGAAAATCGATTGAGATTTTAATCCCTCTTTTATAAAGAAATCGTTATTGTTCGTCGATTTAAATAAAAGTAATTGTTGTTTCACATTTCCAATCAATAATTTCATTTGAAACAAATATGATTAAAATAACAGGATCAATCAGAATATTTACCTAAGATAGGAAAGCTGCATTTTTGCATTGGGTTTATTCCATGTTTCTTATAGCAAATTTAAACCCATATATCATCTGAATACTAAAACCTGTAATATTGAACGCCGACAAGCTGTATAAAACTTATTCCTACAAGAAGTTTGTTAATATAGGCAAATATTGTTTTCTTCACAACACCTGCATTTAAGCAATATAAAAAACGGATTAAAATTCGGTTACACAATTTTCTTTATAGAATTTTCCAGTAATTCGTATTAGAATTGAAATTTAGATGTCAAGTTAACTGTAATCAATATAGATTGGCTGCCTGTTTTATTTAATTTTTATTTGATTTCATTTTGTAAATGTAACTTTTCAATATGATGAATAATTGAATTTCAATGAAACAGCTTATCTGTTTATTACGGGTACGTGGTATGTTTGTTAGTGTCTTCCTTATTTCACCACATTCCTCAACTATCAAAGTTT
This sequence comes from Geukensia demissa, assembly GCA_034783895.1. Classification (NCBI taxonomy): domain Eukaryota; kingdom Metazoa; phylum Mollusca; class Bivalvia; order Mytilida; family Mytilidae; genus Geukensia; species Geukensia demissa. Next base: position 12,045 of record JARWCS010341361.1, on the reverse strand, counting down.
TTTATTGGCGCGTTAAAATCGAAATGTTTGAAAAAGCAAATTAAACGAAAAGTCTTTGATATTTCTTCAAGTACAAATCACTGATTTGGAACTGTTTTGTCCAGCAATATGTTTACTGTTGCTATGAGTAACTATTGGGGAAGATACCGACTATCTTTTCCGTGCTTCATTGTAGTTTTGTGTTCACAATCTATGTTTTGGAGGTTTTCCTTTTTCTCATATTCTTTATTTTTTCTTCTTGTACATGGTATTCACATTGTCTTGACGTTATTTTGATACTGAAAGTTTAAAGTTTGTTTGTCATTCCATAGATGAATACAGAAGAACATAATATTAAGATTTTACTACCAAACTTAATATTCGCATATTTAATTAATGCTACTCCATGCCTGTTCCTTTGTTATCTTCGATTTTTTTACGCAGTGCCATAGCAAAATTTTTGCTGTTCCGTCACAACGGTTGGCAAAATTTAAATTGAAGTTGTATTTCCAATAAATGGATTGTGGCTCATAAAACTGAGATCATTTAACACGGATGCGCCATGATAGTTTCAGCAGTACATACTTAATGCCACATAAAAACCATCAGAACGTTTATCCTTCTGAGTCCAGTTGTTCAACACTTATAACTCATGGTTAAATTTTAACCCGTATAGTTACATCCTGTGCAAATCAACCAAAGCAGTAGGTACGTTAAGCCCCATATGTATATTTAGCCCAAATTTTAGATTTTGTGACACAATAATAAGTTATTTTGAAAATGCTGTTAAATGATCGTCTTTTGATAAGTGATTTCTTTTTCTTATACATTTTTGGTCATTTCGACAAAACGAAAGAGGGTATATTTGGCTGTTTCAACAAGAACATCACGAAGATATTTTAACCAAATATTTGTACTTGATAGATCTTTAATTGTGCAAAGTTTGGTTGTGACCTGGAGTTAAATTTTAACTCTTTATTAAATATGTTGAACAACTGGTGGTAACTTTTGCTTCCGGTGAAATTAATGACGTGGAAATGGATGGGAGAGCCCTGTAGAAGAGATTTTTAAAAATTAAAAAAGAAACGACCTCCCCTTTCTTTTACATGTTACTTTAATGTTTAAAAATCACAGAAACTATTTTATAATGTCATAGAATCTGAGTTGGTCGTAAATAGAGGTTTGTAGGCATTTTTTGTTTTAAGACTAGTATAGAATCAGCTGCGTCCAACTTTAATGCATTCATTGAGCGTTTTTCATAAGGGTTATGTTTTTGTCCTGTTCTTCAGTTTTATTTTTTGCTGGTTTTTTTGCGCTGCAAAAGGTCATAAAAAGCTTACCCATGCTTTTATCTTGGGGTACTGGAATGTATGTTGGAAAGATACAATTTACATCTTTCCAATATTGTAATTTGTAAAAATCCCCAATTGCTATCTTTAAAATTGACCTATCAGCTTTCATTACATCATAAACATACATTTCATTTGGTCGGAATAACTAAATTTTATAAATTCTTCCTATTTTGACCCCTAGTGTGTCTGATGAGGTTAATCCAGAAAAGCGCTTTACATGCAATTAATTTTGGCTTTTAATATTATGTAAGATGTGGAACATGTCTTTCTTACATATATTACATATTCTTTCCTTTAAATACATTTCAGATATCTCAGGCATTTTATTCAATCTAACAGAATCGGTCGTACGCCCCAACAAAAATCGATTAGTTGCACGTAAACAGGTCATCTATATGTTCATTTAAAAACAAATTCAATCTCGAATTCCGTTTGAATATTCTCGTATATCAAAACCATAACGGCATTGTCATAACAAGGCCAAATATCACTTATTACAGGTCATTAATCAATTAAATATAGCAACTCCCAAATGTTTTGTGTTTTGTCGCGAGATAATGACGGCAGTCTGCCTATCGTGCCCCAATTGCGCTCATGCAAACAGAACCTTCAATTATTGAAAGTTTACACCGGTACGTCGAGATGATCATTTTTTTTTTTAAAAATACAATGGTTTAAATTTTACCTGAAGATTTCCCACGGTTGCTTTAATTAATTCTAAAGAGTTATGGCAATAAAACGAATTTTGTGGGACGGAAAATGACCCGAAAAGATGAATTTTAAACGGAAAAATTTGCATTTCTTTAAAAACACAACCAAATTACTCAAGTTTTAAGAAACGTACAAGAGTAACAATCTTCTAAAATATAGTCTTATTCAAACTCTTTTGTCAGCTAACTAGATTTTATTTTACATATGAACAGATATTGGGGGTACATATCAAACTAAGTTCTAAGATTCCTCTAATTAAATAAATGTAAAAACGTACATGGGTTTTTTAGATGGACAAAAAAACTTACCGTCCAAGCAAAATGAAAGTGCAACTGCAGTCTGGTGTTGACGCTGTCTGCTGGGAACGTGAAAGAATTTCCACCATACACTGAACTAGTCACATTACCAAAAGTACACTGATTGTCGTATGTTACAACACTTTGGTATTCTTTCAAACACACGCGGAACATTGTATCGCATTCCTGTATACATCTATTTTTTGCGTCCCTCCCGCCTTCACAACACTCCCCCTCCATCACTTCCCCACGGGGGTTCTGAAGTGTTGTTATCTGAATTTCAAAGTAACCAGAACAGTTTATTACATTTAACATTCCAAACACCAAATTTAAACATAGCAGGAACATATTTTTGTGACTTAAAAATATACAGCATATATGTCGGATCCTCACAAATCATTAAACATATTTGTAAAGTTACATTTTGGAGTACTGGATGCCCACATCTACAAACATTTATAAAAATCATTCCTAAAAACAAAAACCGTCGGGAATCCTGTACGTTTGAAATTTCCGCAACAACTTATTTATACTGAAAACAAACATTGTCTGTCGCATCAGTTATTTAACCTTTATTTCAACATATATTGTTATACATCGGAATCTGTCAACATCCCGGGTTGTCACATCCAGCCATTCAGAATCAAATCCTCACACGTGTTACATCACTACGCATAACATCAAAGTTTTACAAACTGCGACAATACAAAAACATTTTTTCCTATAGATTTTCTATGAAACGCGTTGTTCGCGCGACTGCAAGGATCGGACATTGGTTTGATCCACTCATATACAGTTTTGGTATTGATTGTGTGGTACAAAGACGTATTTAAAGACACTAGAACCAATAACAGTTTTCCAATTGAAAAGAAAACATACGTTTCGTTTAATCATTAAGTTCCACATTGTCATATTTTGTCATTAAAACATAATTAAAGTAATCATCGATGTTATACAATCCATGTGTGACACATTGCCATGCGAATTTTATAATTGTCATATAATTTTGAAAGAGCGCGACAAAATAATACTTTTGTCTTATATGTTAAGAAATTCCAAATTCCATCAGATCGTGGGAAAATCTTTTCCTACACCTGAAGAAATTTGTCATGCTCAGAATCTAGTTATCTCTATTAATACAACATTTAATGCACCTTATACCTGTAATAACTTTCATGCTCCGGTGATAATGATGTTTAAATAAATTCATGTAATATGAATATGTGAGATTTCTTCGTGGAGTTATATTATAACTAAAAACTTTTCATAGTACGTTAACCTTTATGTAACCTGAAAAGCAAAACTAAGAATAAAGATTAATAAAAGTTAATTTACGTTATTCAAAGCTTTAATATTTGAAGTATAATACTAACAACAAAAAGGGTATTTATATAGACACTAATAAAAGGAACATTCCATAAAGTGTAACAGGAAAAAAGTATTTTTACCACATCCAATATGTGCATGTATATGACCGAATATAGATAAATTGGAGCTTGCAGAACAATAATTACAGAACTAGTCATTTTTTTTTCTCATTTGGTTATTTAGTAAAGAAAAAATGTAAAAAGATTTCCGGTTGCAGTAAGTAAATTTTATTGCGTACAAGGTGTATTTCTGGGTTAATCTTGGTTAGGTATGCTCATAAAAAATTAGAAATGGTGTTTGTAAATCGGCAAATCAGAAACAACAATAAACCATGGGACCATATCGTCGCTTGGGTCCAATACTGGTATAACTCACATTTTTTAAGATTTGAGAAATTAAGATTTAAAAATCCAAGCCGTTAAACTTGTTCTTTATTGAAGTTACAGTCACGTGTATGTGATAATAATGTTTGGACAATCACTAAGTTTTCATAAAAATAAACTTTCTAGCATTAAGTAATATTTGAAAGTTTGATTTTGACATATAACAGTTTCTGTTTTGGGGAGTCAAAAGACGGTAAGATTAGACTGGTACTTGGATATGTACCATTTTAAGACAACATTTTTTACTGATATTATATGATAGGTAGGGTGTATATATAGCATTATACGGCACGCATGACACATTTAACAACAAAGATGCTGGAAATCGAAAATTTAATAATGCAAGAACAGTATTGTAACTTTCTGTTACACGACATGTAAATAAACATACAATGTAATTATGCGAGTTTTTAAACCTTAATAAAATTGTATTATTTTCACACAAACCTATGGATGCAGTACCATGCAACCAATATAGCAAATAATTCAACCTAGTTTAAAAAACTTTCCAATAAACTTTGTCAAAATCAATGATTTCTGCAATCAAACACTTCTGACTTGATTATAACAGATTCAAAACTCTTGACTAAACAACACGTGCACATCGACTCTATCATTTGGTCATGACAGGCTCGTTTACTCAGGCTCTTCCAAATTTGATTAATGAACACAAACACTTTTGACTTAATCATAATATTTCATGTACAAAGACACTTCTCACCTTACAAAAACGACTCACGTATAGTCAAGACGCTTCTAAATTAATCATAACTGACTCATGTACACAGAACTTTTACTTATAGTCATAAAAACTGTTTGAACAAATTTAGACTCATATAGTGAGCAAACTGTTCTTAAATTTAAACCAAAAAAGAAGAAACAAAATTTTAACTACATACAACTATTATGTAAACATACCTAACTTTAACTGTGATGATCTTGTACAAATCTCACAGCTTACCACCAAGTACAAATACGACTTCAAATATTAATCTTAACTGGTAATAATACTCATTTTTCTAGACGCCTAGTTACAATAACTATTTTGCTGTTTTTTCACTTTTACAAATATTCTGAAAATATATCCTGTCGTCAAGAGGCATGTATTTAAGCATTGAGGTAAAGTCCTTTAGTTTGTCCTTGGACAGTTCTGGACATTTTGTTATCTTTGGAACTCTCATTAAAGCGTTATTTTGCTGGTTCTGCCTTTGTATTGTTCCCCTTATGGACACTTCGGTAAAGGAACTACTATTAAAGGACAACTTAAACGACACATGTTCCGGTTTTTCAGACTCTAATTTAATATGCTTAACTTTTGAAAAAGGAACAACAGTAAACTTGTAAGATTTACTTGTTGTTTGGAAATTGCAAAAATTGTCACACTTCAGCTGAATGATCTTCATAGATTTCGGTCTGATTTTTTTAAAAACTCTCAACAGACTCACAGGAATGTACACTTCGCTGATTTCTAGTGCCTTTTCAATGTGGCTATGTATGTTGTCAACTTCTTGTATTGAAGAATGTCCCGGTGCAGAGAACTTCTGTTCAATTATCTTTACAGATGTGTTTTGTAAAAAATATTTTAAGGTTGTAACCATTACAGAATTTCGATTCTGTGGGACACATGAATCAGACCAGAGGACAAGTTTTTCTAATTTTGGAAAATCTAATAATACTTTGCTCAAAATTTGAAAAAGTGCACTAGCTATTTCATTTGCCCCTCTGCCTGCAATATTCTCACTCCAAATGGCATTATACGCACATTTATTTAATGAAAAGTGAGTCGTGAGATTAAAAACATTTAACTTCCTCTTATAAAAAAAGTTAGATGTGTTGGCTCTTGGACAGGTTATAACATTCTGCATGTCAAAACATAAAACTGCTTCACTAGATTTTCTATCACTGTCTCTTTCCTGCTTTGTACTATTTTTATCTGAAATATGTGATTCAAATTTCTGTTGTAACTCGTTGTTTAGTGTTTTACTTTTATCATTAATTCTATACTCTTCACAAATATCACTCCTGTCTTTTTTTTGGTACATAAAAACCTAAATTAAATTCTGTGTTAAAAATGTTCCTATATTTGTGATATTTTTCACTTTTAAGACCTTTAGACTTACAAAATTCTTGATACATTTCATACATTTTTGCAATAGTTAGACCTGCCTCAAGATACTCCCTTTTAGTTGAAGATCGACAGTAATGGGATGGTAGTTTTGGAAAAGAGTTAATATGATTTTTTATTTCTTGTAAAGATTCTTCTGCAATTCGATATTTAGTGTGTTTTCCTCTTTTATCATCAATTTCTGGATTTTTCTTTTCAAAAAACCACTGAACTCTATGTCCGCTAATATCTAACGTTGTCAGATAAAACTCTTTACAGACCCTTATTTTATTTTCAGAAACATAAAAATAATATTCATAGGAAAATCTTCTTTTTGATTCAGGGTTATCAGTACGTTTTCTTTGCTTTTCCATTTTCTCTTTTTACTATCATTTAAAGACCAAAAACTGTCAAAAATATTTTTTCTTTCTGTTTTTGTTATGAGGGTACAACATTTAAACCTACATTTTCCATTACATTTTTTTTTTTGTTCTGACCTCTTTTTTTTTCTCATTTTTTCCCTTTAACTGAAGTGTATTCCTGACTTGACTGACGCATTCTCTTTCTTACATTTTGCTTCCAAGTGTCTACCTGCTTTTTTCATTTTCTACCTCCGATTTTATTTTGACAACTAACTTGGTTTTTGTCTTGTACATTCATTTCAATATCACCATTTGCCTCGTTTAATTGGTTAACTTCATTTACTTTACTGATTTCAAAATTTTTACTTTCGATTACTCTACTCATATCAACTTTTTCACTTTCGATTACTTTTATCATTTCAACATTTTCACTTTCACTCAACTGACCCATTTCATTATCTTTGCTCTCCTCATTCATTTTAACACTTAATTCGCTCGTTCCAGTATTTTTACAGGCCATTCTCATTGTCACACATTCACTTTGCTCATTCATCAAAGAATCAGACGTTTGATTATAAACATTAGACAAATCATTAATAACAGGACTTTGTTTATCATAGCTATGTTTTATATAGTTTGAATTATGATCAATAATGTTTATGACAGGAAATAAATGTGGTGGTTGTCTCTCATCTTGATCTTCACATACAACAGATTCAGCAACAGTTTGATCTACAATTATCAGAGTACATGAATTGTCACTGCTGCTGATTATTTCCTCCACTTCTTTTTCGGTAGATACACTTATATACTCAGCATTATCATGATTATCTTCCACAGGTGGCACTTCAGGAAAAATCTCTTCCATCTTTTCAAAATTACATTCGTTGAAGTCTACTGTATCGCTGTCGCTGTCATCAACGTCAAACTCCATATCAAGAAGTTGCAACACCTGCTCTCTATCCATAATAAAATGGTAAATGTATACAATATCTAATACAAATGAAAGTTTAAGTCTATGACGTTCATGTACATTTCCCTGCGAAAATCTTCGCTGACGGATTCATCTAAACTAACATGGGAAGACATTAATGCATGTGTGGTAACAAAAGTTAAGGATAACATATACTTCTGTTATCCGCAAATGTATCCCACAAATGTCTAAAACTTCAATCTTTGAAAGATTTGCCACGATTTGAATTATTGTCTTTGGTTCCAAACTATTAAACGATAAATGTACTAAGAGACTAATGAAAGTGAATCCTCAACAAATGGAAATTATATATGAACATTAAAAGTTAATTGAAACATTTTCCGTAGGCCACACCGGAACAATTCTTGTTCCGTCAGATTAATTTAATTGGTATCTACACGAAAAAGAATTATTTTTTGTGATGCTTCATGATAGAAACTGCATGCTTCCAATTGAAAAAGTAGAAATAAAAATATTAAGGTAGTATCACAGATATTTTGCCTTACTTGTAAGATGTAGCATTTCTTTGAGTTAAATGGCATTCCTCAAGTAACCTCAAGTAGCAGGCCTCTCTGAGCCAGTGTGATTTTATTGTTGCAAAAAGAATTTACAAAGTATCATCGCTGGCTCCATTCTAAATTATTCTACAACTATCAAATACAAAACAAATTCTGCCATGCTTGTTAAGATCAGCAGCTTCCGAGATTTAAACAAGAAATATATAATCAAATTTTATAAAAAGGTTACTATTTTGGTTATAAACTAGATCTCGGACTTAATTTGGTGTGGATTCAACATTTTTTTTATTAAAAGCCATTGCATAAGTAATTATGTCAGACATTAAGTTCTATAATTTTACGAGTAATAAAGAAACTAAGTCTAAATACTCTCACCACTAATCAGTTATGACATGATGCACATCACATTACCGTTACCTTAATCACATGTTAATTTCATATGTAATATAGCATGTATCAGCCTTTCAAATTCTTCGTATAAATTTAGATCTACACATAGGTTAAGAAAAACACAGCAGTCTTGGCCCAACATATAAATAGCAGGACAGGATACATTCATGTGTATTCCGTCTGTCTGAGAGCTTTAATTTGCTGTGTAGGAGAAATATAACTTTCAACAAATGAAAGTATATGGAATAATTGCCAAAAAAAAGCCAATCGCGTTCACCCTTAGACTCCATTGAGACCCACCAAACATGGAACAAGATAACGATATTGTTCTAAATCTTATTAACTGCTTGACTTAAATTTTAGTTTTAATTGTACAAGCAAAATAAAAGAAAATAAAGAAATTTCCAGAAATGGACCATTTTTGTGTTTTTTTGGCATTTTTTCCCAAAGAGACAAGTTGTTATAACAACTTTGTTGGTAAAAAATATACGGTTGAACTAAATTTTAAAAAACTGACGGACAAAATTTAAATAAAAAGTTTTGAAACATTGAAAACAAGTTTCCAGAAACCAGCGATTTTTTATTTTTTTTTTTTGGCCTTTTTTTACCCCAAATTATTGCAACAACTTTGTTGGTAAAATAAATACTGTTGAACTAAATATCATAAACCGCTTGACTTAAATTCATAAGTTTTAATTTTGCAAGCAAAATAAAACTAAGTTGCTTCGCAAGCGCAGTATGATACGACCACAGACTGTTAACATGAGAAATTTGTACAAATGAACGCTATGGTAAGTGTTGACAAAGTATTAGGATAGACAGAGTATTGATAGTATGGACAAATATGAACAGATGGAGGGACGGAGTAACTTAGCTCTTGTCAAAAAGACAATAACTATCAACGTGGTGTATGATAATCAACTCAAAATTTGTCATCCACTTTGACACCTTTAATCAAACTCAGAAACAGTGGTGACATTTACGATTTACCCCACTGCGGTTATAAGTTGAGGTACGAATGTTGACCGCTGATTGTAGCTTGACCTTTAATCTCAATAAAAAAAACTGCCACATTTAAATTCAACTACATGTATTAGGCCACTTTGACCCCCTTTATCCCAAAAACAGTAACAGATATAGAAAACCCATTGGCATTTTATTAATAGCTCTCAATGAGACGAATCAAAAGAACCAGGAGCCTGTATTCGCTCACCTGTTATAAAGTCGGTAAGACAAAGTTGACATTGAAACCCTCTGATTTAACCTTGGATTCAAACAAAATAAGCCATTTTAGACTTGAAGAGTCTTTTAATCCTAAGTTTCCTAAAAGGAACTAAGTCTGGATGGACCCAACTAGTGAACATTCAACCGAACTTTGTTTAATTGAGCAGATAGTTCCAGACAAGATTTTGAAATGTTTTTCCAATGAGGTCCTATGTTTGGCTTCATCTTTGTTGGTTGGTGGGATCATTGGATACAATGACCTTTCCGTCAAAGTTTAGTTCAAATTGAGCGAGTAATTCCAGACAAGAAGATTTTGTAATGAATTAGGGTTCTATGTTATATTAAGTTTCGCTGTAGAAGCAATCTTGGTTGACCCTTTGGGTCATCAGATAAAATTCTGTATGGGACCCACATAGTGACCATTGCACCAAAGTTTGGTTCCTACTGAGCTTGTAGTTCCATATCAGAAGATTTTTAATGAATTTTCCGTAGGGTCCTATGTTAAACTAAATTAGACAGAGGGGACCATCTTGGTTGGTGATTGGGGTAATCAAAAATAATTCTAAATGGGATCCACCTAGTGACCATTCCACCAAAGTTTGGTTCCAATTAAATCAGTAGTTTAAGAGGAGAATATTTTTAATGAATTTCCCATAGGGTCCTATGTTTAACAAAGTTCAGCTGATGCGGCAATCTTGGTTGGTTGGAGGATCATCGGACAAAATTCTGAAAGGTACCCACATAGTGACCATTCCAACCAATTGAACAAGTAGTTCCATACGAAAAGATATTAAAATAAATTTTCCATAGGATCATATGATAAACTAAGCTCGGCTCTGGTTGCCATCCTGGTTGATAATCGAATTCATCGAATAAAACTTTTAAAGTTATCACATCATTCCTCTAGAGTTTCGCATCAATTTGTTCAGAAGTTTTTTAGAAGAATTTTTTAGAAACAACCCCTTTTTCCATGTTATCTAAAGACACCCATATTGGTTGGCCGATTGCGACCCCAGATCAAACTTTGAAAGGGGGTCATCCAATGACCATTCCACCAAAGTTTGGTTCAGATTGGCCCAGTGGTTTCTGAGAAGATTAAAATGTGAATTGTTGACGGACGACAGACGACAGAGGAAAAATGGAATAACAGATGACAGAGGAAAGTGAAAATGTGATAATATGTCGCATATATTTTACAAAGTAACGCACAAGAATAAATTAGCTGACCAAATACTGTTGTGTCATTTCTGAAAAAAAAACCTTATTATGCAAAGTTGATCAAAGTTGCTGGACCATAAAATTAGTTCAATGCCAAATGACATGAAGCAGAGTTGCATGTACACGATAGAAACTATCTACCAACAAAATATAGCCATGATAGTGAGTCTGTATATAATAGTTATTGGGAAAATGTACTTGAATGTAGAAAAAAAAATTGCTAACTTTACAAAATCACTAATCTATGAAAACGAAGTATATAGCAGACTGACAGAAACCCATGTGAATGAATTTTCACACTAAATAATGATGATCTATCATATGTCTGTACTGTAAAATGACCATATCACACAAACTTAACATAAGTCAATGGACCTTGAAAAAGAGGTCAAGGTCAAATGGCCTATAGCACCATAACAAGTACCATCCAAGATCTAACTAAAGACAAAATATGGTGGGTATTACAGTTGCTGAGAAATGGACTTGAATGAAAGAAATTTAAAATTCACTCATTCATGTAAATTATGCCAAGGACATAAGAAATGCATCAGTCTGACATGTATTCTCAATAATGTATTTGTACACCAAATATTGTTAACCTACCCTGTATAGTTATTAAGAAATGGATCAAAGCATGACAACTTGACATTAGTCAATGGACCATGATATTTAGGTAAAGGACACAAGACATATGCCAGACTGACATGTATTCCAAATAATGTATATTCATACACATTATTGTTGATATACCATATATAGTTACCAAGAAACGGATCTAAGCATGAAAACCTGACTAATGGACCGTGAATATTAGGTCAAGGACATAAGACATATATCAGACTGACATGTACTTCTAATGATGCATAAGCATACCCAATTTTGTTGACCTTCCATCTTTAGTTTTTGAGAAATAGATCTAAGCATAAAAACTTGACCTTTGTCAATGAACCATGAAATTTAGGTCAATGATCTAACATATGCCAGACTGACATGTATTCCTAATAATGTTTATTCATATCCAATATTGTTGCTCTACCATGTATAGTAACCAAGAAATGGATCTAAGCATGAAAATTTCACTAAGTCAATAGACCATGAAAATTAGGTCAAGGACAAAAGACATATGTCAGACTGACATGTACTCCTAATGATGCATAAGCATACCCA
>JARWCS010341350.1:0-11541 GCA_034783895.1 Geukensia demissa | reverse complement strand
TTGGTGTGGTGAAAGGTCGTGACCTCATGCATCTGCATACCAAGTAATATGAATGTAGGTATTGTAAATCCAAAGATTTGGCTGTGGACGCGGATGCACACGCGGACATGGACGCCGAGGGTACTCCAATAGTCCCCCTCTACTTCGTAGAGGCAAACTAAAAACCTTTCGTTTAGTTTCAAAGAAAATACATCGCTTTTGCAAAACAAATTTGGTTAGCGGTTATAAGCTCCTAGAAGCAATTGACATTCTGATTCCTTTTTAGTATAGTGACTAGGTAATTTTCCAAAATATAACAGGTCTGAGAGTCTTCCAGGAAATATACCAAAGTTGGAATTACCAACCATGCAACTTCCAAAAAGATTCACTTTTGACATTGGGGGCAAGGTCATCCCAATTTGCCTCTGAAGCATGTGTGTTATACACACATTACAAGCATCATTTAGATACCTATTACTGTTTATAAAAAAACCAAACACATGGATGAAACCTTCACTTAAAAGCAGGATTTTGAGGTTGAAACCTGAATGACATACAGGTCAAGGTCATCACAAGTTTCATCTGATACATGCATTTCATTTCAATGCAACAACTTGGACCCAAGCAGATTTTCTAAGTCTAAAATGGTTTCTCTTTGACCACATTGTCACCTAAATTTTCATCCATAACATGTGTTAAAACCCAGCAACCTCATAACAAGTTTCATTTTGGTATATGCAACCTCATTTGGATATCAAATAGTTTCTAAGAAAATAATAGCTTCAACACAAGTAGATTTTCTAAGTCTAAAATGGTTTCACTGAGTGACCTTGGCCTCATTGTCACCAAAATTTGCATCCACATGTGTTACACCTTAGCAACCTCATAACAAGTTTCATTTTGGTATCTTGTATTGTTGCTGAGAAAACATTAACTTTGGCATAACTTTCAGTGAAAACAGATTTTCTATGTCAAAAAAATAATGATTCTGACTTACCTTGAGGTCAAGGTCACCTAAATTTTGGTGCATATGATGTGCAACACACCAATTCACCATTTGCAAGCTTAATGAAGCTACTGCATATGGTAATAAATAGAAACATCTTAATGAATACTTTATTAATTGCTTCTACTCATTATGAAATTTTGAAAAAAAAATTACAAAAGCTTATTTAGTTCATGAATGGTTGCTATGAAAAATTGAAGTGGAGTTTTAATCCAAGGTCAAGTGTACTTTTTAAGTGGTGATTTCATATTAACCATTGATTTTCACCTGAACAGGTATTTCTATCAATTAGGAGGTGACAGATGTTAACAAACTCCTTATATGGTTATATTTAAATGACAACAGTGACATCATAGTAAACTAGAGGCTCAGGAGGCAGAGCCTGTATCGCATTTGGCCAAGAAGTTTCAGTGGAGGAGAGTTTTGAATGAATCAGAAACAAGATTTGTCTGGTGGCCTTGTTTTTGTCCGATTGGGACGAAATGAGGAAACTTTGTAAAGGACCTAACATTGATGCATTACATCAAATATTAATCAATTTTTACCAAGCGGTATCAGCCAATCAGAAAAAAGAATGATCCGTGGCGGCTGTGTTTAGTTTCCGATCAGGATAAAATGAGGAAACTTTATAAAGGACCTTCCACAGATGCTCCATGTCAAATATTTATCCAAATGACAAAGTGGTTTCAGAGGAGAAGATTTTTTAATGGATCAGCCAATCGAAACAAGAATCCTTCATGGCGGCTGTGTTTAATTTCCGATAAGGACAAAATGAAGAAACTTCATAAAGGATCTTCCACAGATGCTCCAAATGTAAATGTTTACAGACTGACACCAAGTGATGACAAAAGCTCACATGGCCTTTGGCCAGGTGAGCTAAAGTATGTTTCACTGAACTGAGTCTCTCATGTTTTGGCTTTTATTTCTTAAAGCAATAATATAATCTGAAAAGGAAATTTAGAATGAGATTTAACTATTTTACCGGCAATAGAATTTAGGGTTCGTTGTTTGTCCTGTGCTCATGTGAAAATTGCTGATTTTGGTGAAAAATAAAGTTCTGACGACGTCTTAATTCTTGCATTTCTGGTACCGCCAAGCTTATTTTTCCTGGCACTACAAATAAATATATGCCAATAGACATAAAACCTATTAAAATATTTTACATAACCTGTGAGCAAAAATTGTTATAATGGAAAATGACAAAATTTCCCAATTTTCCATATGAGTGGAGAAAAACTAAGAATGTGCATAAAAATTTCGAAATATACGAAAGTTACCGGAAATTTTTCTTTGTTGCTTTCTATAAGAATTATGAAGATTCCTCCAAGGGGTTTTTCTAAATCTAAAGTCAGCTCTGTGAAACATACTTTAATTACTGGCCACACTGGCTGTTGATTGCTTCCTACCTGAAAGAAGCTTACAATTAACAAATTTTACTATTAAGCCTTATGGAAAACTTTTTTTATTAATCGACAAATTATGTTGCTAAATACAGTCTATACTCTATGTCAGGTTTTGTTGAAACAGGTAAAAAGGTTATGAAAGAAAACCTGTCTGCCTTATTCGTATAAAATAGTGTTTATTTTGTAGATTAAAAAAAGTGCAAGCAAGTTGCAATAATACTTTTTAGCAATCACGATGTATTTTAAGCTGCGCCGAGTTTTTAATTCTCTACGGGGATTTTACATTGTAAAATCAGCCATTTGTTTGCCGGAAGTGCCTCTTTGCACGCGCTAGCGCGAGACTGGGAGTAAACATTGTCAACGCTGCGTAATAATTAAGTAATTAAACTGAAATAAGATAACATGGAAAAATGGTTTGAGGCGCGCCTGAATGAAAATTTTAAAATAATTCTTATTTGAATCGCGAGAGAAGGTCCGAACAAAAGAAATATGCACATTTTAAATTACTTTATCTAGGTCAGACTTAAGCGCTCCCGCCAAAAACGAAGATGGCCGACACTCAATGTTAAATCTCCGTAGAGAAATTCAGGGGCAGATAATAGTTTGTAAAACATAATTGTTTAGTGTAAAACATAAACCGTTAACTGTGGAATAATTCTTTCTTTTGAATAAAAATAAGTACAAAGGCGGAAATGCACACATAATTTAATTTAGCTAAAAAATCACACTCCACAAATGCCTGACACAGAGTATAATTCTGGTGACTGTTGTTATTCATTGTGTTGCAAAGAATCGTTATGTTTGTTAGTTATAGATTATTTGAGCAATTGACATATAGATAATAAAGTATATAACACAATTACCGACTGATAACGATATTTAAATCTAATTTTCATAACTAAGAAGAATAAAATAGATACATTTCTACCTCGGGTACGATAAATCAATTGAGAACCCAGTAGCTAAAATTCAGTTTCCAGTTTCAAATGCAAATAGCTGTGTATCATACTTTTGGCCACTTTTGAGATGCCACTTGAAACGGAAAAACGTAAAAACATTCATATTGTAAAAGGAACATTTGTAAGATTGTTATTTCTACTCCATAGTTCCGTAATTCTATGGCGAGTAACTGAAGTCCGAGGAAATGATTTATTATGGATTTATTGTATTTCATTTTTATTTATTTTATTTGAAGGATTATGGATATTAGTAACTAAGCATGGAATAGAATATAAATGGTAAGAGATAATACTGTACTACGATTTCGATTGTTTGTTATTATTATATCTTATATTATAAATTAATAATTCTTTTGGATGAAAAACAATAACATGACATGAAACAATTTGAATATTTTAACTTTGAATTTCCTTCAAACATGCAAAACCCTATTATTCCCTTTAATGAATAACCCCTAAAATTATAACGTATATAGAAATAGAATAACATATTTATTACACCAGTGAATAACCCGTAAGGACTACAAAGTCGATAGAATAATCTTATAATTTTTCCTGAATTACCCCGGAATTTTAACAGACATAGAACAACCCTTTTATTTCCCCGGTGAATAAATCTAAAAATTGAATTTTTCTGCAATTTTTTTGTGTCCGTCGGTATTAATAAACAGTTACGGCCCCCTAAATCGGCGAATATCCGAAAATGCCCACTCCACAAGGGTTATTTTTCTGTTGGCTTTGGTTATTTCCCTCGGGCTAATCCCCTCGGAGAAATAAACATTGTGGGATTGACACTTCTTGATATTGTAATAGGTTGATAAATTTAATGTATGTAAATTCCGTTGGTGTTATATTGAAACCTTTAGATCTGGCGACCATTTCACATTGCACTCGTAGGATTTCCTTGTATGTAGGTTAAAACATTTGTTAATGAATGGTAGGCTCGTAATTGTAACTCTATGTATCTGTTTTAGACTTCAGACTTCATGGGTACAAAAGTAAAAAACAATGTTTGCTTGTCAACTTGCATCAAATATTCAAGTTGAAAGTTTCTGAAGCTTTTTCAACGTTGACACTCTTTATTATGGGTTTCCTATTTTTTGGTCTAGAAGTACCGGTATATAAATATAAACCAATATACCTAGGTAACTGTCAATCACGGGCTGGACTTTTTTACATTCTGAACACAATGAACAGTGTACATGTAGCCCAAGTTTTCTTTACATCGAATGCTCTTTTTCAGGCGACAGTCTTCTTTTAGAACAAAATGAATACATTTCAAATTAAAAACAGACATTGACATGGTTTTTGTCCGCATGGCTCAGTAATTTGCTATATGCATATCATTGGTTGTTTTTCAAGCAAATTGTTGATGTAGTCGCCTAATAAAAATATCGCATATTTTGTCTACAAAATAAGATATTGCAAGACAGAAGTTTTTGTGGGAGCTGCTAGATGGAACTTTTTTCGAAGACGAATGTCGAAATAATTTTTTTTGGAATTAGGTATTTGAGATTTCCAACATTTTCGAATTTTATAATGTTGTGCCTAGACGCTATAGTTGCCCTTAGACTGCAGGTTGCCCAGATTAAGCTAATCCAGTTATTAATGAATGAATGAATACTTAATTGCATCAGTAAAATTATGCTATAGCAAATATGATATAAATACAAATATGACAGAGAACAAACAGCTAGTGATATGATACGAATGAATTATAATTAGATATGGAAATAAATATAAAATATACGTTAAGGAAAGTGTTGTCATATTAGTTTTGATGAAAATGACCTAATTTTGTTAATTAACTCTTATAAAGTTTCTAGAAATCAAAGACTGTGCATGACTTGTAAACAGTTGATAATTGATGTTTCAGTTGAGATAGTTAAGTTTTCAAGCCTTGTACAATATGAAAAGGACTATAAAAATTAATTCACAGCTGCTGCTATGTGTAATTATCTGATTTTCCCTCTCTTTTTGTTCAACTCTAATTCCGACTCATTATCATCATTTCAAAATAATAAAAACATATTTTCTTCGACATGGGCAAGTGCATTAAACAGCTTTTACCGTTTGTAATCATATTTTCTGTGCGATCATTTGTTGAATTGTATTTCAAGCACTGGTTGAGCGGTGTAAAAATTTGGAAAAAAGGAACATTGATCGAATACTTTGTCACTCGATTATCGTATTTTAACAGTCGAGAATTGAAGCCTTCAAATGTCGTACTTAGCCCTTTAGTTTCTGGAATTCTTTTGCAATTTTCAGACCTCTCAATCGATATTGAATATACAGTATCACAATGGCATCCGCAGAAAAAAAAACAGTGATTCACAACCGTCACGTTCAAGTTTGCGCACTGGATGAAAGGTTATTACGTTTTTATCGTTTAAAATTGATTAACTATGAATTAGAATATAAAAAATAAAGAAACAAAATTTCATTTTCACCGTTGATAAACATACTTCAGCAGCCTATAAGAATAATGCATTTGTGACCCATAAAATATTTACCAAACAGTTTGACATTGGCTGTTTTCGTGGTCGTGAGGTGTTGGGAAAATTCCACGCTCTCAGCACGTTAAAGATCCCTTTGTACCCGCTCGTACATCTAACGGGTGATCCGGAGGTGACCAGTTGCTTAGGCTAAATTTCCTGCCCCTACCTATCAGTTCCAATTTGGCATCCTGTGGTAATTAAATTCCCCAGTCTAACCCCAGATAGCCCCTTTTATGATTTATTGTTTTGGTTTGGCCGAAAAGGAATGATGTTAACTGTACTATATACACGTGTACTTTCAAAACTTTGTACAAATCCCGTTAAATATATTTTATTAAACAACAATCACTGATATAATTAAGATAAAACATCATATATAATTGAATTGTTCCGTCTGGGTAGATATTACTAATGACCTTTCTTGTTATTTGCATTAGGTTTTCGCCAAGCATTCTGGCATATTCTCTAGTGAGTATCCCTTTAATATGGCAGTTGGAATTAAACCGTGATACTAGCCAGTCAACTTCAAGCGTAAGTAGACTTCAGTATTATTGTAAAGGACGAGGGTCGTTAAGCCGTGTTTTAGCCCCAAAATTTGCTGAAAAATGAAAAGTGTCTAATACATGTATCGTATTTATTGAAAAATGTCTATTAAAAGAAAATCCAACAGTTTTTTAGTTTTATTGGTTGAACAAATGTTACATGGAACATAAAATTGCTTTACTTGGTACAACGCATCATTTTGTTATGATTTTCATTGGTGAAGATGTAATTTACGAGGAAAATGAGATTGCGCAAACCAAAAGCGGGGTATTCCTTCAAATTATAGCCTTGATATAATTATACCATTATCAAAAAAAGACTTCATTTGCAAAAAAAAAAATTCAAGTTGAGTTTTGTTTCAAATTAAGACTCAAATAAAAAATTGACCAATCAAGTTTTCGGATTTTTTTTTTAAATTAAGTGAAACGTCGGTTTGAGGCTTTTCATACTGAGTGAAATCCGAAATACAGTCAAAAATAGATTGTTGTTTTTCTTTACATGTAGCACAAAAATTACATTAGTACTTCTTTTTCTCTAACACAGGAAATGTTTTTAAAACTTAAAACTTCTACCATTTGGGTGCGGTACGCATGGTCGCAGATTTAAAAAGACTTTTTGCAACAAACTCTTATAATGCTATCACAAAACCTGTTCCGTTGCCTTAGAAAACATTATATTGTCGGGTTTTAAGGGTGTTTAAGAGAAATACAAAAATGTTTTTTTTTCATTTAATTTATTGGTTCTTTCGTTTCTGTGTCTTCTTTTGATATTTCCCTTTAATGATATTTTAATTAATCTTACTAATCTTTGGCTCATTATTGACAGTTTTTGTTGCAGTTACCGTAGACAATAGCAAAGAGTGAATATTTGTGTCTATTACTATAAAACACATTTTTAAATAATATGGTCGTAAAACGCTTATAGCAAATACAAATACAAATTTGTTAACACCGTTGTGTAATTTTAAAACTGTTAAGAATTACTTTAGTAATTAAATATCCGATTGTTATTGTGGTACATGTGACGGAAAACTTGATTCTTAAGCGGTTGTTCTGTCACTAAACAGCCGGTATTCCCTAATTTCGCGGTTGATTCTTAGTCCACGTTGGCCAAACAAATTAATTTAGTGTATACAATCAAAAGGATTTGTTTGACATCATTACTTAAATGTTTTGTAGCAACGATTTGTAATACGTCAATGAATAATAAATTCTTCTCTTTGTTGTAGTATGGAGGACCAATTCAACTAAGCAACGAAATTTGGACATATGTATTGGAACAGTCATTTTTGTTGTGTATCATCTTCGGTAGATGGATCCTGCCAAAGGGGTCTCTTTCACGTGCCAATCTTTCTAACCTTCTGCTGATATTAATTGGAAAGGCATGTGATATCACTGATTTTTTTACCCTTATCAACGAGGAAAAAGTGAGGAATGATAGTTTCTTGGTTTACGTCATCCTGTCGGGATGGACAGTCAGTGTGTTTCAGTTTACTTTAGTTTTAAGCGAGACAAAAACCGATGCCATTGTGAATAGTTCTCATTCCAGATTAACTCAGATTCGTAGTGTTTTTCTCGGAACCGATGTATGGTCTTGTGCAATTTCAGTCGTGATGGAAGAATTACCATTCTTGATAATACGAGCTTACACCATAGCAACGCATGATGTGACCTCATACAACACACTATTTTTCATTACCAAAAATAGTCTTTTGTTAATTATGCTTTTTTACAGAATCATTAGCGTTTGTTTCGAAGTCCACGAAAACACAAGACAAGTGTTTCCAATTTCCGAAGTCCATGCTGAAAACAAAAATGGGAGTCACATAGCGGAGCACACTAAGTTTAAAGCTATCAACAAAGTAAAAGATGATTTAGATAATCTAACAATTGTAAGTCATGTGTCTGGGAATAACTACTCTACAGAACAAGATTCAGGTTCATCAGAAGATAGAATTACGGGCTCGGGAAACAAAGGTTTGTTCAGATGAGAAGAAGATACACACTGACACTAATATACATTCATATTATAATATATTCTATGTCAGACCTTGTTGGAACAGGTAAAAATGTTATAAAAGAAAAACTGTAAACCGTATTCTTATAAATTAGTGTTTATTTTTGAAGGTTGAAAAAGTGCAAGCCCGTTGCAATATTACTTCAATCAAGATGTATTTAAAGCTGCGTCGAGTTTGATTTTTTTTATGGAAGTGGCTCTTTGCACGCGCTAGCGCGAGACCGGAGTATACATTGTCAACGCTGCGTAATAATTAAGGAATTAAACTAGGATTAAATAATATGCAGAAACGAAGATGACCAACCACCAACATTAAATCTCTGTAGAGATATTCAGGGGCAGATAATAGTATGTAAAACGCTATTGCACAGAGTAAAACCTAAACCGTTAACTGTGGAATGGTTCTTTCATTTGATTAGAAAAATACCAAAATCGCACTCCACAAAACCTTGACATAGAGCATGTTATAATAATACAGTCCGAATGTAAAAAATTCCGTCACAATAGCATGGTCTCCAGATGTATATTATTTGATTTTCTTTAATTGATAAATACTTCGTTGCACCAAATATGAAGCAAGTTACAATACACATATACAAAATCGTAATTGTTTCCTGTCTGTGTTTAATGTCATTGTATGATTGTAACCGAGAAGTTAGGTGACCTCAGTATTTGTTTTTATGAAATGGTTGTATGGCGTAAGGTCTCACATCTTTATTGCAACTGTCAGTTTTATTGGATGAGGATGCCAAGAACCTACACAGAAAAGTCTTCAAATTAGACAAGATACTGTCAAAACTTGCCTCAATTGTAATTAATGGACCAATGTACGAACACGCACTGTGGTAATGGTATCCATGGTTTTGACGGATCGAGATTTCACCGGGGAAGAAAAGGAAGCTATGTATACACCCATTAATTCAGGCAAAGTTCATTTCCCTTGATAGGTTACCATAATAATGATTAAATTGTGATTTAAATTTATTCGGGGAATTATTGTAGGCTAATTATAAAATAAAATGCTGAATTGACGTTTATTGTGGTATAAAAATTTTGTAAACACAACAATTTTTAAAAAGCGCAAACTTTTGTACGCGATCTTTATCTGTGACGTGGCATAATAGTAACAGCATTTGGCGTTAAGCGAGTGATATGTGTATTAACGATATAAAATGTGAGGAAAACAATCAAAGCTAGATTGTATATTTCTATAGAGTCTACTGTTGATTGTTCCCCTTTCTGTTCTTTTGGCCATGGTCTTGTCTGTCATCTGAGTTAACGATTTTTGTCTATCCTTTTGATATCTTCGAATATTGTTTGGTATGAAAATAAAAAGATGTCAGAGAGACTCGATTCCAATCACAAGAAAAACAGAGGAAATGTTACAAATCTAAAACACTCCATAAGGCCTTCACCAATGTGGAGTGTTACTCCTTGTGAAAAGCTCTAATTTGTCCTAAATTAATGTATACGTAAAATAATACTATTCCTACCTGATTATTATCAAAGATGAACTTGAAACAAAGTATATAACACAGAGACAAACCTATGGCAAGACTTCCAGACGTGGAACCGGCGCATGAGACATGTGGTAGGGTTTAACGTGTTTAATGGAACCTTATCCCACCCCCAAAGAGTTGTCAATGAAAGGAAAAAGAAGGAAAAAAAACAGTAACAGTCGGACTTTAAAAATCAGACAAAAATTCACCAAATCCGTATAGAGTACCTTAATTACCATACATTTACTAAACAAAAATACAAGCAAAAAGAAGAAGTCTGTAATAAATGCTCGCAGTTAGTAAAAGCAGGGTCAGGGTGAGATATTTTAAGATGAGACATCAAGCCTCTCAACACGAGATGTATAAATCACATTATGCACGACGATTTAACACTGTGTTGTCAATAAACCGGGGGTGCATCTTCCTATATGTGGAGATGAGACATGGACGTGCCGCTTGAACAAGTATATCATAAAGTCATTAAAAAAATAATAATCAAAACCGGAAAAACATTAACACACAGGCAATTTGAAATATAAAATAACAACATTCTGCCCAAAAAGCACTGTGCAAGCATATGATTTAAAAGAATGAAATAAATACATGACTCACAATATGTGTTTGGGTTTCTTTTTATCCATTTTATTTATGAAATTGTACAGTTAGAAATAGCAGAATTGTATGAAAAAGGGTTGCTGTTCAGAAAATAAGGGGTACACCACTAGAAAAAAACTGCCTAGAGGTCCCCCGAGCAATACACGTGAGGAAAGACAAGTGTAGTGCCAAATTTATTAATATCTGAGTAAGAAAGAGATAAGTATGTAAATATCTGTTTAAAAAATTTCTGACTACAGTGTCAAGCCTTTACCTGTACCTTTTGTGGACAAGTTCATTTAACAGAAAATAACATTTAATGGCTTGTTGTGCTGTTATTTTCTGAATCTTTTTTTACATCCATATAGGTAAAACCTACACCTTGTTTCTGTACTTGTAAGAGAGGAAAGGAGGTTTGATGTTCTCATAATAAGTTGAAATTTGTTTAGTGACTTTAGGATGTCTAAGTTATTTTAAGAAATTGTCGTTGGCGATTTTTGAGTTTTTCAATTTTTGAAAATAAATTATGGGACCAGAATGCAGAGATGATAAGCGCTGATTCATACAAAGGACTATAGTGAGGTTTTTCCCTGATAATTTCAACATTTTCACAATGACAAATAATATAGTTCTCTTCTTAAGTCTTTCAAACTTGTCATTCAAAATATGTATACATGGTCTGAAAGCTGCTCCATTCAAATGATCACAGTGAGATATTGTGTTACATTCTATAATTTTGTAATTTATTGTTCCTAATTCACAGAGTAGATTTTACGTATAAAATTACCAATGTTGAATACTGTATACATATAAAGTTACCAATATTGAAAGCTGGGCACCGGAGCGGTCTCCAGGGCTCGACCCAAAGAGCTGACCCAGCGCGAACCCCAGGTGGCGGATAAGGGAGCCCTCTCGTTGGAGGGTTGCCATGTTATAATAAGGAAAGCCTGACCGTGGAGCATAGTGGGTGACATGTTTGGAGAGTGCCACGCTCCTTGCACGTAAAAGACCCCTTTTGTAGTTTTCGAAAAAGAGCAGGTTAAT
>JARWCS010341339.1:0-11541 GCA_034783895.1 Geukensia demissa | reverse complement strand
AAAAGCCTGCCTTCAAAAATGTAGGAGGAGTTCACGTCACAAGAAAGTGTGACGGACGGACGGACGGACAGACGGACGGACGGACGGACAGACGGGGGTAACGACAATATCCCCGAACTTTCATTCGAAAGTGCGGGGATAATTATACAAGAAATAGAGAACTTACATTAAAGTATAAGAAAAACACCTTTTAGTCCCTCCAAAAACACAGACAGGGCAAAATCACCAAAAAGCAATACCAACCTTTATCTAGTACCAAAAATCAATGTCCAAAAATAATAATAAGATCAGTTAACTAGAACAAAAGTTCTTGTGTGGAAACCAACCTGTCTACAGACGACAAGGACAAGGCTGCTGACTATAAAGCAAATGACAGAGCCTTACCATAATATGACCGCAATTTTTTGCAGTCGTATAAAAAGTTAACAAACCATGGAAGATGACAGACCAAGTGATGACAAAAGCTTACATTGCTTTTTTAACCAAGCGAGTGAACAACTGTTGTTTGATCACCAAAAGCTCTATATATCAAGGTTAATTTAAAAATAAAGAATACCGTCAAAACTGGAAGAACATAAATATTTCTCATTTCCAGCAAAATTGCATGTTCTAATGCTTTGACCCCTTTGCATAAATATCATTAATTCTACAAAAAAATATTGTAGTAACTATTATTGCCTTTTTTACAAGGAATCATTTGGAAAAAATATTGCTATGGAAAATACAGAGAAAAAAAATTATATTAAAATCAAACAAGAAATATACAACTTACATTAAAATATAAGAAAATACTGTTTAAGTCCTTCTCCCAAAAAAAAAAAAACAATCGGGTTAGATCACCCAAAAACGACTGATTGATTGAAGTTTAATGACAGTGACTTACCATAAAACAACCACAATTTTGTGGTTGAATAATAAGCAAATAGATAACAGAAGCCAAATGATGACAAAAGCCAGTTGAGCTAAAAATAAAGGCCAGAAGCAAACATGCAACATCAGTGTTATATAATAATACTAATCTGACACCATTCTTATGCCTAAGGGTTAATTTATCAATTCAGAGACATCCACTTTTTCTGGCCTGCCTGTTCTTAAACAAATTTTCTTCATACCTGTCATCTATTATGACATAAATTTTCTTACATCTCCCCAGTCTTTTGCCTTATTTAAGGTCCAAATATCTCATGTATCTATGTATCTTTAACTCCAAATATAAAGTTAAAGCTGAAATTTTATACATTATAACAAATTTAATGTCACAATGTTTCAAGAAAACAACATCATGGGAAAAAGAATGCATTGGTAAATAGATGGTGTACAAAAGATACATCAACACTGCTCCCAGCCCCTTTTAGATTGTCTCTCTTTGTTTCTGTTTGCTTCATCCACAAATCCACAAAGTCACATATGAAGAGCTTGTGTGTGAGAACAAGTTCAAGGGTAATTCCAGCTGGTTATGGTCATTCAAAGAACATGAATACTACAAAATCAATATGAATGGTTAAACAGCTTTAAGCCATTACCACCACTCTTCCAAAATCTCTCAGGAAAATCACTGGCCATTGCTGATCTGGTTAATTTTATATCATGTTTTGTTTATATATTTTTAATTGATCTGCACCAGCTTCAACATATAATCAAGACCTGTATGTAAATCTAATTATCTCCCTTTCACTAAAGTGACAATAAGACGATCAACTTATTTCTCCCATACTGTATTTGGAACTCAAGTATTAGTTTATGCTGATACTGGTCAACTTCAAATTCATTAAAAAATTTGACCATTTATATTACCTGGTATTATAATAATGGCATCAGCATTAATCTGCTGAAGTCAACAGCTATCATGTAAAATTCTTTATTTCTTATGACTTGCACACTTATATACCTCTCATACAAACACATTCACAAGTAAATAAGTCAACACATAAACAAGATAACTCAAATTACTTTGTAAATCATTTATATTCAATAGTAACTATACCATGTTACTAATACCAATTATCACCCCAAAAATTATCAGGATTATGTCACATGAATAATTAAGTGCTTCATGTTTATTCATTGTTTCAGAACTAAAAATTTTCTTGAAAACAATAACTGATATTTCAAGTATGCTTTTGAATTCAGCAAAACAAAGCCAGATAAAATTTTAAAAATTTACACACAGTAACACAAAACCTAGCTTCAGGAATCAAAAAAATTCTGTATTTACAATTTTTTATAGCTACAAATCTGAATTTGAAGATGGGGACTTTATTCATGTGACATCTAAAGTAACAAAATTTAGAAACCTCTTGTTCTATGTAAATCCTCCAATATTTTCCTGATGTTGGAAACTGTGTAACTAGCTGTTCGTAGACTGGTCTTGCAGTCTCGATGGGTTTCATCTACAAAGAAAAGATAAAGAGATGAAAAGAAATAAAAAGGACAGAACTGAATCTGCAATAAAAAGTTGCACAATTTAATAAACATGTAAAAAAAACTTGTATGTTCTTTTATTTAAAACTACATCAAAATGATTCAGGAAATATTATAAACATTTTGACAAAAGTACAATCACCTAAAAAAAAAGTTAACTTTTAACAACATGTACCATTTCTGCCTTCATATATGTCTTGAAACAAAAACTTTAAGAGCATTCATATGCAAGTGGTTACAACTTGACATACCTGTGAATCTCGAATTAACACGCTCCATGCTTCTGTATCGTAAGACTGTGCACGAATTCTTTTTTCTGCCTTCTTTAACTTATCAGGAACATATCCAACTTGCTGAAAACAGTTTGTAAAAATAAAATACAAGGGGAAAACATTTTTGTAATGCATTTCCACTAAACCCACATGAACATTAAATGCCATTCCAAACATTTTGATTTCCTCTTAAAAACCCTTGAAATCTTACCAACATAAGAAACTTTTTAACCAAACAAATTTATTAGCAAAAGGGATAATTTCTTTGCAAATTCTCCAAGATAAGGGGAAATTAAATATCCAAATGTACATGCATGCAGCATACATTGTACCACTATCTACTCAACTGTTCACCGCCAAAAGCATGATAAATCTCAATGCATATAAACTCAGCTTTAGTAGATTTTTGCCATTCCCACAGGTCCATGTTGGGCCCAACTTATTTTATTCAAAGTAAAGCTACAAATTTGATGTTATTCCTTACAAAAGACATACAGTGCAGTAAAAAAGCAAACATGTACATAAAATGTCCATACTGATTGGGATCAGAAATTTTCAATTGGTATCCACACCAAGTGGACATATGATAATGGCAAAATCCTTGTGTACTGTAGTGCAAATTATTTAGACTATCACCTATTTGTTACATACATGTAATTGTGGAAGCATTTTATGACAGTACATATTCAGTCAACTTTATAACAGTCTGATTATGCATCTTTTATTAACAGATTATCATTATGGTCTGCCTTTTCCTTCTTTACTTAACAACTCAATTGTTTCCCCACAGAGGATAGAAACTGATTAAGACAAAGAAAAATATCATAGACACAGAACACCCAAAAATATCAGTTTTCTGATATAATTACTGGTTGTAACAAACCACAGGCTAACAACTAATGAATGGTTACTCCTTGAAATGGGCATCATCAAAAATTCACCGTTTTCATTCAACATTTGTAAACATCTTTGATTACAAGTAACATGGCAGGTGCCACGGGTGAAGCAGGAGCTGCTCACCCTTCCGGAGCATTTGAGCTTGACCTGATTTTTATTGCCCTTGTTTTTCTCAAGCATTAGTTTCCTCTGTAGTTTTGTGTACTGTTGTTTACTTTCTTTTGTCTTTTGGCCAAGGTCTGTCCTTTGACTGTCCCAGTTCAGTAATAGAAAGCATGAAAATGGAATATTTCATATGAAGAGAAGTATATTCAATTGTTAAGATTGAACTTTAAAATGTACATGTAAGGAATATATTTACTTCATTTGAATCCTATTAGAATTTTTTATTTGTGTAGGAATGTTATCAGTTACTGGTAAAATAGCTGTAAAATTTCAAGTAAAGCAATAGCTGTTAAAAACCAACACTGCCTCAAATGTCAAAATACTCTGAAGGAAATTAAATTGTGTAAAGATATCAACTTTACATCTTGAACAAAAATTTCATTCTTATAAAATGATGGTTGAAGTAGTTTCACTTCATCCTTACAATTATGTTTGGCAATTTTACTTTGCATGGTCTGACAATGAAGTGAGAAATTTTATTTTACTCATCTACAGGTAAAGGACCAATTATCGTCATCACATCATTTATGTTGACATGCTCAAAGTTACAAAATTGCATCTGCACAAAAAGAGTCTACTTCAAAACAGATAAAAATTGTCAGTTGGTTCTTTCAAAACTTGTGACAACAAAGCGATAACTGGTCCTGTATCAGTACATGTTACTACCACTTGGTCAAAAAGTATGCATTCTATTGAAATTTTCAACTAAATTAAAAGAGTTGTCGAAAGGCTTATTAAAATGTTATACTCTGGGTACCAGATCAATTTTTTTACAAAGTTTCCACCCGGTGCTGCACCAAACATTTACTGAAGATTTACTGAAGACTTTCTTCTGCCAAACAATCAAAGACTGGAATAAACTACCACCATAAATTTCTCAGTGCAGCTCTACAGACGCTTTCAAGGAAGCACTAACTCATGATGTGCTCCTTGAAACGTTCCCACACATCAACAAATAGAAACACTTCGTATTTTATCTTATAAACAAAAATATACAAAAAAATTGAAAAATTACATTTACATTTATATTTAAGAATAAAAAATTGTAAAAATTGTTTAAAAATAGAATAAAAATATTTATTTAGTATGCCAGGCATGCGCCGGAAAGTAAACTTCAACAAGTTGAAGGTTTTCCGTATCGAAAGAAGAAGAAGAAGAAGAAATTATTTACCAATTTGTGCTTTATTGAAAATATATTTTACTTGTCAATAGTGTTTTTACACTTTGTTCATCAATTCCATTCAAATAAAATTAATTTAAGGCAATTGCTTTTACCTCTTTAGTTGATATTAAGAGAATGTTTAGTTTGTTACAGAATATAACTGTGTTGCTCTGAAAGAAGACGTGTGAATATGGAAATAAATTTAGTAACGTATACACTATATTGAATTGTCACTTTAATACAATTAACCTTGCAAATGTGTTGTTATAATGTACCTACATTACTGCGTTTATGTTATTTATTTACTTGATAATTAAAAAAGATGGAATTCACAACCAGTTTGTTGTGTCTAATATAAAAATAGGCATGCTTGTCCATGAGACAGCCATCCAACAAATAACAGTCGAAATTAAACTTCGACAGGTCCCATTACAACCTTTATAATGAACTAAGCAACACAAGATATAGACCCAATTTTCACTGAATTTGCTGCAATCCTTTTCAAATTTATTGATTTTTCAATGGCCAAATACATTAATTTGGCATTATATTATTTCTTAGGTTTTATTGGTTTGATGGTATTCATGTTGTCTTCCTGTGGACTAATAACCCAACTCATTTTATGTGATGCTTGTGCATGCCTTGAAACACCACTTCTTATTTTTGACAGAGATAGGCAGTATTATGAGATTTTTAAATCTTCAAATTTTAAAACTAAAGAGAATGTCTTGTACAGAAGTGAATTAGAATGTCAAAGTTGGTTGGTGTGGTGGTTAAATGTGTTTTTTGTCAAGAAAATGGGTTTTGATTTTTTAGGTTTTTTTGCATTTATGTTGTTTGAAATGGGTTTCAGTAGCAGACAGGTTTTCATTTGAACATTTTGATTTTGAACATGACAGAAAATCCTTACAATGTACTGACGAAGTGTTATTACTTTGGTGCCCATCTGTCATCCAAAGTGGCTGACAGTTGAGAACTTAGTTTAACAGAGAAGCTTTCTAGAGAATGGCTGAATGGAAATTGAAACCAAACATGGCATGAGTGTTCCTTACAAGGTGCTAACTACTGTTGCTGATCCATCATCTAACATTGCCACCAGCAGAAAACTTAGTTTTACATAAGACCCTATGGGAATTTCATACAGAAATCATCTTCAAGAGAACCAATAAATGGAGTGAAACCAAATATAGCATGAATGTTCCTTGCAAGGTACCCTGACAAGTGTTGTTGATTTGTTGCAGATTCACCATCCACCTTGGCCACCCGAAGAGAACTTAATTTTAATATGGAATCCAATGGGAAATTCATACAAAAATCCTCTACTAGAAAATGGCTGAATCAATTGAAACCCAACATTGCATAAAAGTTCTTTACAAGATGCTGACCAAGATCTGTTACTGTGTTGCCGATCCATCATCAATCCAACATCCACCGCTAGGGAACTTAGTTTAACATAGGGCCCTATGAGAAATTCGTACAAAAATCTTCTTCTAGAGAACCAACCAATAAATAAATGGATTAAAACCAAACATAACATGAATGATACTTACAAGGTACTGACAAGTGTAATTACTTTGTTACCAATTTGTTATCCAACATTGTCGACATAAGGTAACCTATAAACATAGGACTCTATCTGAAATTCATACAAAATTCATCTTGAGAACCACTAAATGGATAAAAACCCAACATAACATAAATGTTCCTTACAAGTTTAATGACTTTGGTGCCCATCTGATTTTTACCCTGGCCGACAGCCGAGAACTTAGTTTATCATAGGACCTATGGGAAATTCTACAAAAATCGGCATTCCAATGAGGACCAACTGTGCACCCCTTCTTGCCTATTTATTTCTTTATTCGTATGAAGCTGACTTCAAACAGAGCCTTCTACAGAGAAAAGAGAAAAAGTTTGCTCAATATTTTGGTTTCACGTTCCGATCAATAGATGATGTCCTTTCGCTGAATAACTCTAAATTAGGTGAATATGTTGACCTCATCTATCCCATTGAACTTGAAATCACAGATACTACAGAAACAGCAAGGTCTTCTTCTTACCTAGACTTACACCTAGAAATTGAAAGTAAGGGCGGGTTAAGATCAAAACTACGACAAGAGATGACTTTGATTTTCCGATTGTAAACTTTCCGTTCATGTCTTGCAACATTTCAACCGCACCTGCATACGGAGTGTATATTTTCTCAATTGATAAGCTACTTCAGGGCTTGTGCTTCCTATCACGATTTTATTGACATTGATAAAAAACTACTGAGCCAAGGGTTTCTCAGGGAAAGATTAGAGTCATCACTCCGGAAGTTTATCGGTCGTCATCATGATTTGGTTGACCGGTACGAAATATATATATCCATTTCACAGATGACAATGGATATCTTCCAACTGCCACGAGAACAAATCCGTTCCTATACCGGTTGTGACTAATATCGATTGTGACTATATACCGGCTTTGACTACTGAGTAACACGACCGGTGCAACTAGTGGAGAAGGAGTTGCTTACCCTTCCGGAACACCTGAGCTCACGACAGGTTTTTATTTTATTGGGGCTCGTGTTTTTCATGCCATAGTTCTCCATGTTGTCTGTATTATTTTATTTAAGTATTGTATAGTGAATGTCAGTGTCTTGTTTACCCTCTGAAGACAAAATAATGTCATTTACGTACTTCAAAATTTCTCATTTGGTTATGTCTTAGGGTTAGAGAATTTACATATGATGATAAACAAAATTGGTTATGTTGTAGGGTTAGACACGAGGCATAAACCGATCAGCTAATACATAAACATTCCATGACAAATGCATTTTCTCTGGGTTTTGCGACAATGAGTTACACGACGGGTGGCACTAGTGGAGAAGGAGTTGCTCACCCCTCCAGAGCACCTGAACTCACCCTGGATTTTGTAGGGCTCGTGTTACTCCAGCTTTAGTTTTCAGTGTAATATTGTGTGCTCCATGTTTGTCTTTCGTTTCATTTTGTTGGATATGGTCCTGTCCGTCTTCCGACTTAACGATTTCTGTCTGCCCTTTGGTATCTTCGAATTCCTTTTTCTAGAAAACCACCGAATGGATTGAAACCAAACATGGAATGAATGATCCTTACTAGATTACTGGCTTAGATACTTGGTTGAACAGCAAAACCGTTTGATTGCAATGATAAAATTATGGTAAAGGTATTTTATCAAACCCTCAATTTAGTTCTTTGAATGTGATGAACATCTTCAACTCTTCATCTATATATATGCAGACGACACCACACGTCTCCATCGCTTACTGATGTGTCCCTAAATGACCTTATTCCGCCAATTAAACAGAAACTCAAAGGTATGCACCACATTCTCCCGAAACTATATGCTCTTCCTCTTTCAAAATAAATCGTGTTTGGAGACATCTGTTAAAAGTACAGACTTCCATTAGTCATTATGGATATTGTGAATCACAGGCGTTTTAAACCAATTTTTTTAGAAAGACTGATCAGAAAAAAATCAGTCGTTTTCTTAAACCTTTGTTAGCCAATAAAGGTCTTGATGCGATCAATTAAAAAAAATATACACCATCAAGAATCCGTCAAATCTAAAATTCCAATTTATGTTAGAGATCATAATGTTCCAATCATGTCAACTAACATTTTACGTATTTCACGGCGGAAACTATTTAATGTTTAAATATTTGAGGTGTAACATCCCATCAGTAGCATTAAAACCGAAACATTGAAAGTCCGAGAACATAGTATACAAGATCTCAAATCCCTTCAATCGAAAAAGGAAGCCAAATCCAACCATAGGGACAACTATTTTTTGCAATACGTTTCGAAGCCTCTTCGTATTTCAACTTCATTATAATTTAAAACAAATTCAAATAAATTCAAGTATTATGTCAGCAGATTTTATAGTTGGCAACAGGGTGGGCATCTTTAAATATACAGGAACTGCTGACCTTTCCGGGGTTCAACCGCCATTTGTTGCTGGGGTCAGTTTTGACCACGTTTTTATGTATTTGTTGTTTGCGGTAATGCGTTGATCTCTAGTTTGCAGTTTACAATGTTTCCTTTCTTGATTGGAACTTCAGATTTGTGTTTTTTCTTGCTTTCAGTGTTATATTTCCCATTTTGTAAATTGGTGCATATTAAATATAGTTAAGGTAAGAACCGTTATGACCACAATTATTGTGCTATATACGTATGTTATATTTCCTATTTTGTAAATTAGAAATTTATCAAAATGTATCTATAACATCTAGATACATTTTGATAAATTTCTAATTTACAACTAGAAGTTATAGATACATTTTGGTAAATTTCTAATTTTCAAAATAGGAAATATAACATACGTATCTAGCACAATAATTGTGGTCATAACGGTTCTTACCTTAACTATATTTAATATGCACCAATTGTATCGGACTGGTTTTCTTCTCTCATTCGTATTTGCTTTTATCCATTAAAAAAACAATTTCAACACACAATATGATGCATCAGAAACAGGGACACTTGCTTGAATATGCAGACAAGACTGCAAGGTCCTTAACTCATTTGTTGGGGACTTCCGATTAAAAAGACCATTACATTTCTTCTTGCCTATCCGTTCTATATTTTCAATTATTTAATTTTATCATACTTTCTTCAATACTTAATGTATATATTTAAAAAAATTACAATAGTTCATGTAAATAGAACATTGATAATGATGTATATCGAAACCACTATGTTGATAAGCTACTGCTCATGGACCAAAGGGTCAAAATGGGTCATCATCAGTCCAGTTTTCAGACATATCTGAAGGTATTTATCACATATTATTATTATTTACATAAATTTCCACTATATATCTTTAAAACCACTGAGATGTTCATTCCTCCTACTGCAGATGGTATAAAATTACGGGAGGTTTCATTCTTTATACTGTAGTTGGTATAAAATTACGGGAGGTTTCATTCTTTATTCTGTAGATACCAGACTCAAGCTAGCAGCCACTTTCTAGCAGCCAATTCGCTAGCAGCCACTTTTTTGAAATGTCTAAAAACCAAACATTTATATAAGAATGTAATGTACTGAGAGCTAGCAGCCAGTTTTCTAGCAGCCACTTTTATGGTCAAGGTAAAAACCATGAAATAAAGACAAACTAAAAAGAACTAGAATGCAAACTGAACAAAAATTTGACGCTTTAGAGAACAACCATTTAAAAAAAATTGGGAAGGGGGGGGGTAAGTATTTTACGGTTTTTTGTCTGTGTTATAAAACTTATTTCGAGCGAAGCATAGAAATTTTATATAATTATTTAGTTTATTGGCGCGATTGATCAAATAACATTATACGCTATGGGGGTAATCAGACGTCGGAATATTTTGTTATCATCAGCTAATTGAGACCAAAAATATATTTTTTTTCTTTAATTGGAAATCAAAATATATTAAAAGCAAAACAAAACAAAAAATATACTATCACCGCTCCTCCTTTTACAGTTAAATGGTCTCCCCCTTAGCTAATATATCGCATATGTGATCATCTAAACATACTGACAAAAAAAATTATAGAAACACCACTTGATTTTTAGGGTTTTGTGTAAGGGCGTGTTTTTTGTTGGGAGGGTATTTTTTTGTAAAAGCAGGCTCAAAATTGTTGAAATAGATAGAAGGCAATATAATATGTTCAACATGATGCTGTAATTTTGAGAATGAAAAATGAAACAGAAAAAAATAACAGAAAAAAAACGAAAAATGTTCTGATCAATATTGCCCTTACTAAAAATGATTGGGCCATGTGGGAGCGATCAAGACACTTCAAAATCGGGGTAAAACAGGGGAGGTGTATGTTTTGCGTGTAAGACGCATTTTTAAATTAATTATTTTAGCGCTGTCCATCAAATTATTTATTTATCAAAATTGTACACTATACTCAATGTGGAAAATTGTAATTATAGTATCCCTTTTAACTTAATTTATTTTTTTATTCATCACATACTGCTCTGTATATAGATTGGACTTAGGAATATATTTAAGGAACCAAAAATATCCCAAAGCTTCAAAGATAAATTGTCGTTCCTTTAGTATAATAAAGAATCAATAAACAGGGATTATATAAAGAAAATGCAATATCAATATTGAAAAATACAACGCTGAACGTTTGATATTATTATTCAACTGTTTTTATTTAATAAACAAATTGTAACAAAGAGAGCACATTTTATTCTAATCTAGAAAACCGGAAAACAATGGACACAATGCACAAAATTGTAAATTACCGGACGATGACATTTTGTGAAGTTGGTATTCACTCTGGAACACATGCAAAAATAGTGCTTAAAATACACAATATAGTCCCATTCAGTATGCTGTATTTTTAAGAACAGTAAGCGAATTTTAATAAGTGAAATTTTATTTGAAAGATAAATGCTTTGGGATGAATTTAAGCCCAGGTTTGATCAGTTGTTAGAGTGATTTGAGATATGGCGGCATGTTCTAACAACGCGTCGCTAACGAAAGTTTCCAGGAAGTAACAAATGCCTTTTTCTTCAGGGGGTTCGTCATAGGAGGCAGAGTTTCACTAGAAGAATGGGAGAACCGGAAGTTTACCCACATAGGCCTTTGGTGACATTGAAGATATTAACAATATCTGC